>MVAK01000230.1:0-11534 GCA_014825535.1 Cystofilobasidium bisporidii
CAGTTCCGGCGGCGCGGTCGAGCCCGGCGCACTCAAGCTTCTCGACGGCTGGCGCGAGGCCCTCGCTCCCTCGGCTTACTCGCACTTCTCTCGGGTCCTCTCGCTCATCCTCGTTCGGGCTCGATCTAGGCTAGCGCGGCTTTAGGCGGTCCCATCCCTCTTTGGTGGTTTTCCGTTTTTCAAGCCCGGCTTCGTTTTCGTGCTCGGCCTCGGCCATCCGCCGCGCTCGGCCTCGTTCTCCGTGCCGCTCCGCCCCGATCCGCTTTGTCCCGCTCCGTTCCGCTCCGTCTTTTCCACTCTCGTATCTAGCCCTCGTTTTCCGTTCTGTCCCCTCTCCTCTCTTCCACCACCACTCTACCCCTCTCCCAAGCCCTAGCCTCAGCCGACCCGACCCTACCCCGTTCGTTCTTCCCTCTCATCTCGCTTCTCCTTGACACTGCCTCACACCTATCCATGCTCCAGTAACCCTAACCCACCTAACCCTCCCACCATCCCCAACTGACCACCCTCCATGACTGACCACTCTTCTTGACTGACCATCCCCGACTGACCAATCTCTCCACCTCCCCGACTGACCCTCCCCGACTGACTCTGACCTCTGACCCTTTCCCCGACTAACTCTGACCTCTGACCTCTTCCCCCGACTGACCCCTCCTCCTTCACTAGTGCCTTTGTTGTCTCCTGTGTTCGACTTTGTATCGTTCCACCTCGTCTCCTATCGTAGAGAAGGGATCAGATGCGCTTCAACGAACCAGCTCTTGTTTCGTGCGAGCTCGATCAGATCGAACGTTAATCAAAAACGATCCATTGACAATGCTGTATGCTGTAAAGATCTTAAGATCTTTGTAAACGATCTTGCCAGAAACTCATAAGATCCTGAGGGTGCACCCTGTCGACTCATGCACGGATGGTTTCAGATCTCAAGGCCAATGCGCAGATCCGTGCAACGGGCCTGCGATCCCGGAGGGCCGTTGTAGAAGATCTTGAGGGCGCAGGTTCAAATCCATGGCAGAGCATTATCTTGTTGAACAGATCCGAGATGTTTGCCTCATGATTTAAAAACGATCCTCAACCAGAGCAATGGATCCGTGGTTTGTTAAACAAGATCTGAAGCTTCTTTGCAAGTGTTTGTCTGGCAAATCTGGTTGATCTGCCAGGTCTTGTAGAAGATAGCAGGTCGGATGCTTGCGGCACTTGATTGGATTCTGTGATGCTTGTTCATCAGATCGCAAGGTCTGATTTCCAAGATCTGGTTTAAAAAGGTGATGATCTGTGCTGTGCATCCGAAGGAATTCAGGTGACGGATCTGCTGTCCAAAAGCATACGATCTGACGCAGAAAAAAAAGATCTGTCCAAAAAATGACTTCGATCTTTTGACCGATCTGACGAGTTACGCGTTACGCTCCCATGAAACTCGGTTTTAGATCTGATAGAGCTTGCCTAAGAATCCCGAGGGCGCTGAGCGGCAGATCTGATGGACTGTGCATGAGATTCATAATGGCTCAAGATCGACAAAAAAAAAGGCGGATCAGCCCAAAAAACGGCAGATCTGTACGTTTGAATCAGATGACACTTTTCCTATACTTGCTGGCGCGGCGGCTCTGATGAGCTCGCATTGCTTCTGGTGCTTCTGGTGGACATTCCCCTGGTCGACCTTGCCGGTGCGCGGGTCGATGGGTCGCGCGGCAGAGACTTGCTGGTGGGCGGCGGCGGGCAGAAAGCTGGCCGGGGCAGCCGTAACTTCGGCCGTGACGTCGACGTAACTATTGTTACGGACGGGGAAGCACAGGGGCGGGCGCGACTGGCAGCAGGTCCTCACGCTCAAGCTCTAGGACCTGAGCGAGTTGGCCGTAGGTTTTGGCGAGGCGATTGGCGAGCAGCTGGGCCTGGTGCTGGAGAAGTCGCGCAGCGTGCGACGCACCGCGGGCCGAGCGCTGTTCCTCAAAGTCCAACGTCACGCCATAGCTTGCTAAAATTTCCGCCGGGCTCGCTCGCTGCTCCGCGGGGACTCGTCCTTGGAAGCGCAAGACCCCTCTTGATTCGCGCATCTAGCCGCGAGCTCGACGATGCGACAGCTCGCCGTGTCGTCGTTGGCGCGGGGAAACACCTTCACCAACGGGACGATGTTGCGCTCGGCGCCCTCTAGCGCGAAAATCACGCATTTCTCGGCTATGCGCATGGCTTGCTGCTGCAGTAGTCGAACGTTCTTATGAGGAGGAGCGTATGACGGTTGATGCGAAAGGTAAAGGCGTTGAACAAGTAGGGAGATGTGGTTGGAGGTCAACCAGCGAAAAGCAAGATGGGGCAAGCGAAATCGGTCGGCGCGGGCGGGCGCGCGGGGAATTGCGGATGCACTTTCATTGCCCGCGCCTGTCCGGCCAGCCCTGCTGCCTGTCAGATCGGTTGCTATCCGGGGTTGCGGGTTCGAGTCCCCTGTGGACCGTCACTTTTGTCACCCCCCGCTCGCAGGCCAGGGTCGACGAGCTCGACCGTCGATGCTTTTGCAGGATAGGAGCGTCGGTCGGGGCGTGCTTGTGGGCAAGGTTCTCAGGCGGGGGGCGACGGGCAGGGCCGACTTGCACCAGGAAGCCAGACGACCTTTGCAAAGGTGTTGATGGCGTTCGACGCAGCTCGTGCGTGTGAGTCGAATGCGCTTGGTCTCGTCTCGATCCGACATCGGATGGGGGAACCGGTCTGCACTCTTTGCTGGTCTTCGCCATGTTCCCGAACGATCTTTGCAAAGGTACTGATGGCGGTCGACTCGCCGCGTCGCCCCGCGTCGAACGCGCCCGGTCTCGCGCCAAGGCGAGGCCAGATGGGGGAGAGGGTGTGCCTTCAGATCCATTTTTCACTAGGAAGCCGCACTCGGATCGACCTACGACGGCTATCTCGCGACGCGCGCCGTCGAGCCCGTCAGGGGGCAATGGCTTGGGTACCAATCGGAATGATTCTTGGGGAAAAGGTCATCCATGGTCTTGTCGGTGTTGGGTCTCCGGTCGTCGGGCTCGTCCGTGGTGAGAGCAGGTGAGAGCGTCTCCATGTGATCTCCTTGACCAATACCATTCCCCTTCCCTGAGATGTACATCCCTGCCCTTGCTTTACACCTCCTCTCGTATCTGTCGTCCGGTGTCCAGCAGCAACAGCACCCTTTCGACATGTCCCTCGCCTCCTCCGAGTCCAACGCCCGTGACCACGCCACCTACGCCTCCCCCACCCTCGTCCAGACCGAGCATCTGCATCTCAACTGGCAGGTCAACTGGGCCGAGCAGACCATCTCGGGCTCGGTGCAGCACACGATGCTCGTAAAGGCTGGCGGGCTGGAGCAGGTTGTGCTCGACGTCCGCGACATCGCTGTCAGCAAGGTCCTTGTAGGCGAGCGCGAAGTTGAGGTGCGTCCGTTCATCTGTCGACCTTCCCGGCCCGCTTGCAGCAACTTCCCTTGAGCCCCCCCCCCCCCCCCCCCCCCCCCCCCCCCCCCCCCCCCCCCCCCCCCCCCCCCCCCCCCGAGCTGCCTCGAGCGAGCTGACGACCTTCACAGGGTTGGACGGTCGGCGAGCGGCATGACGTTCTCGGCTCCCCCTTGACGATCCCTCTCAGCTCGTCACCCTCCAAAGGCAGCAAACTCAACTTGACTGTCGTCTACTCGACCAGCCCAGCATCGACGGCCCTCGGCTGGCTCGAGGCAGAGCAGACCAAGGGTGGCGAACACCCTTACCTCTACTCGCAGTCGCAGGCGATCCATGCCCGCTCACTCGTGCCCTCGCAGGACACACCCGGTGTCAAGGCGTCCTACAGCGCCGTTGTCAAGTCGACCCTCCCCGTCCTCATGTCGGCTCGCCGCCTCTCCCCTTCTCCTTCGGCCCCGCACCAGGATGGCAAGGTCGTCGAGTACCACTACGATCAGCCCGTCCGGATCCCATCCTACCTGATCGCCATCGCTTCCGGCAACCTTGCCCACAGTGCCTTCCCCCCTGTCGAGGGCAAGAGCTGGCGCACGGGCGTCTGGACCGAGGCGCGCATTCCTGTCCTGGTATTCGTCCTCGCGATCCTCGCTGACGCAACCTGCATCTTCCAATGCCACAGCCTGAGAGCCTCAAAGCCGCAGACTGGGAGTTTTCGGCCGACACCAATAGGTGAGCTCCTTTGAGCTCATCTGCTTCCCCTGCTCTTCCTGGCCCTCCCGACCCTGACCCTCTCCCCTTTCAGGTTCATCGAGACCGCTGAAAACATCACCGGGCGCGTGTATGACTGGAACTCTTACGACGTTCTCGTGCTGCCGCCGGCTTTTCCCGTGCGTGATCCCCGCTGCCGATCCCCAGTCAGCCGCTTGTCCCTGACGGAAGCCCCTCCCCCTTCTTATGCGCACTGACGGAATCTCCTTCTTTTGGCGGCCGCGATCGATAGTACGGCGGCATGGAGAACGTCAGTCTTTCCCTTGCTACTCAACGCGCTCCCGCTTGCTCGGATCGTCGTCTGACACTGCCCGCGCTCCTGGACTGCTCCTGTGCCTTAGCCCTCCCTCACGTTCGCCACCCCGACCATCGTCGCCGGCGACCGCAGCCTCGTTGGTACGTTCCTCTTGCACGGTCAATCTCGCACCGCGCATACCGCGCAGATGGCTGTCCCTGCAGCTATTGACAACGCTCTCACGTTGGTCGCCGTTCGGCAGATGTCGTCGCGCACGAGATCTCGCACAGTTGGTGCGCACTTCCAACTAACGACTTGACTCGACTTGACTCTATCGAAAGCCCGTTCTGACCCCTCCCCGCTCCCCTCGCAGGTTTGGAAACCTGATCGGTCAGTCGCACGGCCTCCTTCTCGCCCTCCTGTCCGCCCTTTCCTGCCTCGGGCTGACTGACGTATACACCCTTGGCCGCCACACCAGGCTGTGCTACCTGGTCTCACTTTTACCTAAACGAGTCGTGGACAACCTACCTGGAGCGTCTCATCATGCGCGCCGCCCATGGCGAGGGTGCACGTGGGCTGTCGTACACCATCGGCAGGAAGGCGCTGGAGGACTCGCTGCGAGAGTACAAGGAGCGTGGTCTCGGGCGCTACATGCGCCTCGTTGTCCCGTATCAGGCTGGCGAGGATCCTGAGTGCGTCCGTCGTCTGCTGTCCACCGCTGTGTTCCACTCGCGTCGCTGATAATACTCCGACCCCCCCCCCCCTTATTCTGAACCAGTGACGCCTTTTCGACCATCCCCTACGATCTCGTTCGTCTGCGTGACCCCCTTTGCCCTCCTTCATCACTTGAGATGTTGACGTTCTCCCCACATCTGACCGCGTCCAAAGGGCGCAAACCTGCTGCTTCACCTCGGTGAGTCCATCCTCTGCCGCCATGTCTGACCTTGTCGCGCACCCACCTTTGCTCAGCCCGGTCGTCTCGCCTTGCATCGTCAGAACAAACGCTCGGCGGGCTTGATGCCTTCCTCCCCTACATTCAGTCGTACGTACGATCGTTCGCTGGCCAGGCTATCACGACCGAGCAGTGGAAAAATCACCTCTACGCTTACTGGCGTGAGACCGGTGGTGAATCGGCGATCAAGAAGCTGGACTCGGTGGCTTGGGACGCTTGGCTGCACGGCGAGAGCATCACCCTACCCATCGACGTCAAGTACGACACCTCACTCGTCGATCAGGCTTACGAGCTCGCCGACCTCTGGGCGATCGCTTCCAAGGAGGACAGGTTCGACCGCTTCCACAAGAAGGACCTGTCGTCGCTCATCACGGACCAGATCGTCGTCTTCCTGGAGAAACTCCAGGTCGACAAGGCGCTGTCGTCCAAGGCGGTCCGTGCTCTTGACGATGTCTACGGCCTAAGCATGGCTGGCAACGCCGAGCTGGCCTGGCGCTTCTTCCAGGTGCGCTCGAATGCTCTGTCTCGTCTCTGAATCAGGCGTCTGATCAGCCCGCTTCCTTTCATTTCAGATCGCCCTCGACACCGGGTCCGAGTACGCCCTCCAGGCGGCCGACTGGGTCACCGACAAGGGCCGAATGAAATTCTGCCGGTGCGTTCTCCCTTTCCTTTGCTGCTGATCATGCTCTGACATCAAAATTTGTCCTCCTCGCCCTCCATCGCTGCAGTACCACGTACAAGTCGCTCAGCAAGGTCGATGCAGAGCTGGCCAAGAAGACGTTCCTTACCCACGCGAGCTTCTATCGTGCGTATACTTCCCACCGCCACTGTCAGATTCGTCGATGTCCTTGCGCTTACTCGTTGAATCCAGACCCCATCGCGCGACGCATGATCGCCAAGGACCTCGGTGTCGAGGTCTAGACCAGACGCATGTCAATGAATGCGACTCACATAAGCCCCATCATGATGCAAAAGGTCAGGTGGCAATTAGATTGGTTTGAGGGGAAAAGTCATCAATGGTCTAATTTATCAGCTATGGACGGCCTTTACAAGCTCTTGTATGGCGGCGATGTTGTCGACGTCCACGCCGAGCTGCCGGGCGTCGTCCCTGAACGCAAGTACATCGAGCTCCATTTGCGCCCGGATGCGAGCTGCGTCCTTTGCCTCGTCCGCCGCGCTCGCCGACGAGCCAAAGAGCGAGAAGGCCGTCTTCTTGCCCTTACGCAGGCGGGCAAGCTTCTCCTCGGACTCGCGCACGGCGGCAAGGACGGTCGCGTAGCTGCAGTGATGCGTGGGATGGGCGCAGACGTCAGGGAGGATCGCCCTGACGTGCGGGTGAGAACAAAGCGATGACGCACCTTTGCGCCACCTCCTCAACGACGCATCTGCGCAGCCGCTCGCCATACTCCGCATCGAGGCCGCTGCCGGACCCGGCACGCTCTCGGTCAAAGAACTCGCGCAGCGGCTTGAGAATCGCCGGCACAAAGTAGCTCGCGCCTTTGGGCTCGCGCTTGGCGCCAGCTGAGCGATATTGTGACGCGACGGATCGGACAAGCCGGAGCGAGTCGGCGCATCGCCGAGCGAGGGTCGAGACGATGCTTCGCAAGAGGGGGTCAACAAGCTCTCCAAGATGGTTGATCGCACTGGCGAAGGCGTCTGCAGGGAGACCAAGAGATCGACGTCAGGACCGTCTTCTGCGCAACGTGCACATGCGGAGATCAAACGTGGACAGACCCTTGGGATCGCTCTCGGTCGTGTCGTCGTCGACCTCGACTTCGCCACCGAGCCTGTTCTGGATGAGATCGACCCAGATCGACCACGCCTGCCCTCGGAACGCGCCGATCTCAAGGATGAAAAGGGTGGCGACGCGCAAGCTCTTATCTTCCTCGGCCGTCTGCGCTGGGTCTGCGATCGACGCGTCGTTACCGACAGGCTGGATTCGTGTGAGAGGGTGTGTGTGAAGAATCGAGCGTCAGGCGTCTACGATGCGAGGAGCGTGGTTCGAAAGGGGTGGCTGACCTTCTGGAAAGCGACAGGCGGGACGTAGGATGCCAAGAAGCCTCTGTAGCGGCTGAGGACCTGCGAAGGCGCGAGCGACAGACAGCGTCAATCTCAGGACGATCTGGCTCGCGAAGAGGGAATGCGGAAAGGAGAAGATGTACCTGCAGCGACAATTTCCAGAAGCGGTGCGCGAGCTCGGGAATGTAGACGCCGTCGTCCCACCCGGTTCTGAGCGCTTTGAGGACCGCGCGTGACTGAGTAAGGTACAGGCCATCCTTGGAGCCTGCGCCGGTCGGTCCCAACGTCGTTGTCATGGTCAATCTCTCAAGCGACGGTCTTGGTTTGGCGCGGAAGAAAAGCGAGTTCGTGACGCACTGAACTTCTCGGACCCGTTAACGCCGCTGGCCAGCGCCTCCTCGAGCGGCAGGACGATTTCCTTCCACAGCAGCTGAAAGTGAACGCCAAGTCCCCACCGAGCCTGGAATGTCTTGTACGTCGGCGACTGGCGCATGGCGATGACGGATCGCGAAGAGGGTGCGAGGCTCTCAAAAAGGGCGAAGAAGGCATGCGTGAGGGCGTAGTGCTGTCGCAGAGAAGATACGAGCGCGTCAGCCTGCTGCAGATAGGGGAGGGGAGAGAACGAGCGAAGTGGACGAGACGCACGGCATGCAGCTCGGCCGGCCGGCCGGCAGCGAATAGTGACCCGCCGAGCTCGTCCATCAGCCGCTCGCCTACCTCCTTCCAGACGACGCTCGCAAAGAACTCAAACCCCTTCTTCCTGCCCAACGCTACCGTGCTCGCAACACTAGGTTCATCGACGTCTCCATCGTCGTCGCTGACGTCGGCCGACAACCGCCCGCCGGCTGATGCTGGGAGCAGCGCTGCGACCTGCAGGACGGCCGTGACTTCAGGTTTAGAGAAAGCTGCGAGTAGCCGGTTGTACAGCGCGCCAAGGGGTGTCGGGTCGTCCAGCTGGGGACCGGTCGGCGGGAGGAGGGCGGCGGGCGGGAGCAGTCGGCTCTGGTCTGAAGGGCCGTCGATGCCTGGTGTCGGAGGGATGGGTGAGAGCATCGACGCAAAGTCGGCGGCGGGCGAGACGACGGCCGATCTTGGTTCGCTTGGCGTCTCGAGCTGGTCGGCGGAAATCAACTGTTTTATTGGAACAGAGTTAACGCCGAACATCGCTCGTCAGGTCCTTGCAGCCGGCGCGCGACCTGTTCTCGCGCTCGGCCAGTCGCGATGCGATTGTAGTCGCTGGCAAGACACGCACCTTGCGCACGAGCGGTCGGACAACTTCCCGCTTGAACAGCTCCTCGGCATCGCGCCAGCCTTCGACCAACGCGTACGTCTTGAGGCACTCAGCGAGCGTCTCACGCTCGCGAGTCGACGGGGGACTGGACGAGCGGGCGACGGCGGCCAGCGTGTCGGAGAAGAGGTGGTCGAGGTCCCGATGGAGCGTGTTGCGGATGCGCTCGATCCTCTGACGGTCAGAAGAAGGAAAGGGATCCGATGATGAGGTGACAAAGGCGACGGCGAGTCAGCCTCGAGCCGTCGCAGGAGCCGGCAGGGCCTCCGCGAGGGCGGGCAAAGAGGCGACGTACCCAGTCGACTTCGTTTAGGAGCGCGCAGCCCTCCTTGCGCGCCTTGTCGCTCAGGTAGAGCACCCGCGTGTACTCTGCCGCGACCCGTCCGACGACCTTCTCGCGCGCGGCCAAGCCGCCTGCCGGACCACTGCCAGCGGCGACAGCAGCCGACCGGGACGGGTCCGCCTTGGCCGACTGGGCGCCGATGGCGAGGCTCAGCGCGGGCTGGCCGCCCTTGGCCCCCGTCTTCGGGGCCGAGCTGCTCGGGGCGGGGATCTCAAGAAGCGTCTCGGTCCGCGCGAGCGAGTCGGTCAACGATAGCAGGAGCTGGACGAGCGTCTTCTCGTCGCGTAACCCCGAGCGCTGCTCAAGCATGTCCCTCAGCCGGCCCTCGCTCGCCTGAAGCTCCGCGCGGACGACCTCGACATCGTCCCGGATCCCCGTGAGCGGACGGCGAACCTTTTCGAGCCGCTTCCCCTCGCCCTTGAGACCGGTGCCGAGCTCGACAAACTCGCGGTAATCCTGGTTGATGAGTTCGACGAGCTCGCCCTTGAGCCGGGCCTGGTACGCCCGCAGCTCGTCACGGACATCCGACAGAGTTGCTGGGAGCCGCGAGAGCAGGAACGCATCCGGATCGAAGGTGGACGACGTCGCCGGAGAGAGGAGCGGATGCGAATGGTCGAGCGGGTGGAGCGATGGCAAGTCGAGCGAAGGTCGGCCGACTGATGGTGAAGACTGAGGGGGGGAGGCAGCGGCAGCCATGGCGGCGGCGCGAGGTCGGGGTCCGCGAAGAATGCGGATGGGCAAGAGGCTCTCAGATCCAGGACGCTGCAAGGAAGGATGAACCGATGCGGATACTCTTGAGCCCTTTCTGAGTGTCGCCAACGGCAGGAGAGGGAGGGAGGGAGGGAAGGGGGCAGGTCGACGTAGTCGTCGGATGGATGAAGGACGAGATTGGCATGGCCATCTCGTTCGCTTCCAACGTCGACCTTTCCTTGATCTCGCTGCCCCCCCTTTGACCCTCATCCTCCCTCCCACCTAACGCTTGACAATGGCCGACCAGGGCGCATCGCCGAGTCCGTCATAGCTCTTTCGCTGTTGCCTGCGAGTTCCTGCCGAGCTGACGCTCCCGGCTTCCCTTCTCGCAGACGAGCAGCTGCTCGCCGCCGCCAAGCAGGACTCCGAGGAGCTCCTTCGTACGTCCCTCTCTCTCTCTCTCTCTCTCTCCTTTGCTGTCCTCACGCGTGGGGAGGCAAGGCTGCTTACGCGAGTGAATCGATCTACTCGCCTTGTAGAGCAAGTCTTCGAGGGCGACGCTCCGTTTGACGTCAACTTCCAGGACGGGTGCGTCCCTTCTCCTGCGTCCTTGCTACGCGCTCGGACCCCACGCGCTTGCCCCAACCTCCGCGTCTTGCCGTTCGCAGCTGCCCCAGCGCGCGGCCGGCTCGCTCTCCCCGCAACCCGCAGTGGGGCTGAGCTGACGCTTGTCTCCAACCATCGGCTCGACAGCCTCGGCTTCACGGCTTTGCACTACGCTGTTCAGCGCGGGTCGACCGACGTGTGCGTACACACCCCTCTTGTGGCTGGCGTGCGCGCGCAGTTCCTCCCCAAGCCAGATCGCCCTGGGGGGCGACGCCCGAGCTCAACACGGCTGACTCCTTCCCCTCCGCCCCCCCCCCCCCCGTCTCGTACACAACGATTGGCCATGGTGCAACGACTCACAGGCTCGATCTGATCCTCGAGCATGCAGAGTGCGACGTCGACCTCAAGACGCGGATCGACGGCGAGACGCCGCTCCACCTCGCGATGCGCGTCCAGGACGGCGAGCTTCGGACGTTCCTCGGTGCGTACTCCGACATCGTCTCACTCGTGCACCATCCTCCTCTTCGGCTTATTCTTCTCACAACTGACGCTTTCTTTATCGCCCGTCTCTAAATCAATTCGGCACCTGCCAGTTCGATCGCTCCTCGAGTCCGGCGCAGACACGACCCTGACCAACAAGCATCGCCAGACGCCGCTCGACCTGCTGTCGTCGTCGACTGAGGACGAGGAGCTGAGGCGAATCGTCGAGGCTGAGGTGGCGCTACTTGAACGGGAGGGGGAGGACGATGCCCGTCGCGAGGGCCGGGGGGTGGGAGGGGTCGACATGGGAGACGTCGTGGCGGACGACGACCGATGTGCGTCATCGCTTCTTGCTTCAGTGTTTGCGTCCCATTGACCCCACTTCACTCCCGCTCACGCTAACTCCTCTTGCGCATCACCAATGTCCGACTCGCCACTTTCTCAGCCGGTCCGGACAGCGGCTCTGACTCGGACTAGACGGTTCATCTCTCATCACTCCGCTCTCTGCCTCTCCGACTCTCCAATCAGCTCCCAGGCCCTCCGCGCCTACCCACGCTCAATCGCTCATGGTCTCTTCCCTCGGCTCTCACGATCTCCCCCGGCTACGGTCCTTTTCCTTTGCTGTGCAACCCCCCCCCCCCCCCCCCCCCCCCCCCCCCCCCCCCCCCCCCCCCCCCCCCCCCCCCCCCCCCCCCCCCCTCCCTTCTCTCCCCCCCCCCCCCCCCCTCTCCTTCCGTTGGGTGTGTTTT
>MVAK01000231.1:0-11402 GCA_014825535.1 Cystofilobasidium bisporidii
GGGCAGCTCGGGCGTTGGCCGATCAACTCCTCCAGCCGACCCAGCCGACGAAGCGTCCCCCGTCGCCCCACCCGCCGTCTCCGGCGACGTTGGGCAGCCTTCGGATTTCCCACCCACCGTCGTCGTGGAGCCACGCCTGGATCCAGTCGCGAACGACGTCTTCCGTGCGGAATTCTGCGACAAAGAGCGTGACAGTCCGGCTGGGATGCGAGTAGAAGTTGAGCGTCGCAAGCAGCGGCTGGATCAGCGACGGGTGGTAGAGGACGTCTGTGGCGATGATGAGGTCGGGTAGGGTCGCCGGGTCGGCAGGCGGTCGCGGGCGATCAGGATGGCCGGGCAGATAGGTCGTCCAGTCGATCTCCTGGATCTCAACTGTCGCCGCCGGAGACGACGGGTCGATGCCGTTCAGCTTCAGGTTGGCCTCAATCAGGCGCAGAGCCTCGGGGAGGTCGGACGCGATCCAGCGCTTGGCGAAGGGAGACAACACCGATGCCAGGGCGCCCGTGCCTGAGCCGAGCTCGAGGACCGTAGACTGGCGCAAGTCGTCGAGTGCGAGCAGAGCGGGCGCGGCGCAAGGCGCGGAGGGATGCATCAGGTGCGGCAGCACGTGCGCTAGCAAGTGGAGACTGCGAAGAGAGATCCATGCTCGTCAGCGAAGGCCAGTTGCGACCAGGAGCAGCGAATTGAAAGGGGAAAAGGGCCGGCAGAGCCGCACCTTGTTCGCCAGACCACCGAGGCCGTGTCCCCGCCGCTGCCCTTGAGCCTGCGCATGTCTTGCCCGAGCTCGAGCGTGAGCTCGACCGATTCGGCTGCCTTGGCCTTTCCACCCGCAGCGCGCACCTTCCTGCCCGACCTGGATGAGGAAGCGGCCGTCGACAGCTTGTTCGGCATGCCCCTGGCAGGGGATGCGATGTTCAGGCTGAGGCTGAGCCGCGCGAGGGACGGGTCGACCATGCCGAGCGACGAGTGGCCCGCGATGACTGCGGTCGACGCCGGACAGAGCGTCAGGGTCGTGTACAAATCAAACGTCTGGTCGAGAGCGAGATGATGCAGCTGTTCAGTCGGAAGGTCGTGAAGCAAGGACACCGACATGCTGGCGCTGAATCGACGCACCTCGTCGTCCGCATCGGCCACCACAATTGAGCCGGGCGGCAGGCGAAGGACGGCGGTAGGGGGGCTGTCGCTGCCACTGCTGCTGGGCACAGCTTCTCCTAACGCCCCTTCCATCTCAGCGACCAGCGGTGCAGAGTACCTGCGGTATAAGGCGAGTCCAGAGCCGTCTCTGCGTCCTAGCTGGGTCGTCAGTTGAGCTGAAGGGATGAGCTGGGAGTCATGGTCGGCAGGAGCGCTAGCGACGCGCCTTGTCCGGCGGCTTGTTTGAGCCCTCGCGCCGGCAGGGCAGGCATACAGGCTCACCCTGCAACGCCCACCCCCGACGACCGTCCTCGTCGACCCCGTCCTTCCTCCTCTCCCCCTCTTGAAGCTTCACAGCGATGCAGGCAGACGACAATCTCTCGGATGCCGACGCCGCTGGGGAGAGCGACAACGACGACATCCAGCCCGTGGCCGGCGCCGAAGCCGGTCCGGACTCGAGCAAGCGACCTTCCCCTCCTCTAGAGTCCGTCGCGTCCTCAGCCCTCGGCGAAGCACCGCCAGCTTCCCATCCGACATCTGTCGACGTCGTCGGCTCACACGAAAGGCCAGAAGCCTCCAATGTGCTCCAGTCCGTCGACGGCCAGCTTGAAGAACCGGAATCCGTCGAGGCGAACGTGAGCTGCCCTTCCCAGTCATTCCACACCCCAGTGCGAGCGAGCCGGGCTGACCGCCGCTTCCTTCCCCTCTGTCATGTTCGATACTAGAATGGAGACGGCGCCGGAGACCACACGATGTCTGACGACCCTCTAGAAACGGCGCCCGTCCCGTCGGAAGCCCGCCGGTCCTACTCTCACTCGCCCGCCCCGTCATCTGCGGCCTCCAACGCCGCGTCGACGTCGCGACCGCGTCGCGACAGGGCGACGGTCGACTATTCGATCAAGGCGAAGCTGGCTGGCCTCGCTTCGCCGAGCGTCTCGCGGCTGTCGGCTGCTGAGAAGGGAAAGGGCAGAGCGCCGAGCATGGCGCGGGAGGTGTTCAAAAAGTCCGGGACGGGCAAGAAGAAGCGCAAGCAGGTCCGTAAGGTCCCCGTCGTCCGGCCCAAGAGCGCTGTCCCCCTTATGCCGCCCGAGCCATTGTGCAGCTTCTGCTCCAGCGTCAAGACAACCTCGTGCGTCCCTCTGAATGTCTCAATCTCAATGATTCTTCGATGTCTGCGCTTGTCGGTCGCTGACCTGCCCCCCACATTGCCTCCTCCGACGCGTCGACCGCGCGCAGCTCTGGCGAGGTCGAAGACATGCGCTCATGCTTCACCTGCGGTCAATCCGGCCATCCGTCGTGCCTGCACTTCCCTCCAGAGCTCAGCGCTAAGGCGCTCGAGTACGACTGGCAGTGCATAGATTGCAAGCAGTGCGAGATCTGCGGCGACCCAGAGGACGAGAAAGTACGCCGCGGACTCTCTTTTTCTGTAATTTCGCCGTCCTGTTCTGCGCGCTGACGGGGCCGAGTTGTGCCCCTCTCTTCTCGCGCTTCCTGAGCAGCCGGAGAGCCAGCTTTTCTGCGAGGTCTGCGACCGTGGATATCACCTGGCCTGCCTCGACCCGGTCCGCCTGACGTCTTTTTCCATCGCGCCTGACCTGTCGGGCGGGTCGCTGACTCAATTCCTTCCGCCCCCCCCCCTTTGACGTGTAGCCACTGGATGCGCCCCCCGAAGGCAAGCGACTTCTTTGCAGGCTGCTCTATCCTTTCTTGATTGCCATCTTCACGCCGGGATTGACCCTCTGACCCTACCTCTCGTGCACTGCTGCAGGCAGCTGGGTCTGCGTACTCTGCGATGAAACTCCGCAAAGCCCCGCCTCATCCGTCGCAACGTCGGTGGCCTCCAAGCCCGACACATCACCTCGCCCGCTCCCACGTCGTGCGCGTCCGACCGATTACGGCTTCAACCAGCCGGACTTTAACGACGGCTCGGGCTCCGAGCCCGATACCGGCCCGATCCGCAAGGTCGGCAAGTTGACGCTGCGCGTGTCGACCGGCCAGCCGGCCAAGAAAAAGGGATCGTCGACCAAAAACGCGTTCTCAGGCGTCGTCGTCAAGCGCAATGGCGTGCGTGTCAAGGCCACTAGTGCGCAGAGAGACGCCATCGCGCAGGCCAAAGCGATGGCCGGCTCCGACGCCTCGTCCGAGGAGGACGAAGAGGACGAAGGGGAGCAGGTGCCGTTCGGAGGGCTGATTACTGGACCGGACGCCGACACGTCGAGGTCGCAGCTAAGCGACATCGACCGACGCCTGTTCGCAGAGACGGCGGCCGAGGTCACATACGAGGTCAGTCCACGCCCCACACTCTTGGCCCCTTGCAGCCTGCGAAACACTCAACTGACCCGTTGGGAGGGTTGCTCTGTCGCAGGTCGCCGAGGACAGCAACATGGATCCTGCCTCACCGCGAGACGACTCGCCCTACCCGGCCAGCCCCAACCCGCACTCGCGGCGGGACCAGGACGACGATCCAGACTATGACCCGCTCGGCCTGCAGGCGACCGAAGCAGCCAGCCGAACCTCCAAGCGGCACCCCTCGAAGCGACCGGCCGACGACTTGCTTCATGCTGGGCCTACACCTGCCGCAGTTGCTTCCTCAGTTGCTTCCGCGGGTCCGCTGCGGCCCAAGCTCGAGAAGATCAAATCTATCGCCTTCGGCAAGTATCAGATCGACACATGGTATTCGGCTCCGTACCCCGCCGAGTACTCGCTCGTCCCGGACGGTACGCTTTGGATGTGCGAGTATTGCCTGCGGTACATGAAGGACGAGCGTGTTGCCCTCGGCCACAGCGTGCGTTTTTTTCGCTGAAGGTATTCCGCCGGCACCTCACACACCAGACGCTGACCCCACCCCTTTGCCTCTGACAGACCAAGTGCAAGGCGCAAACCCCGCCAGGCGAGGAGGTCTACCGCCAGGGCAACATTTCGGTCTTCGAGGTCGATGGACGGAAGAACAAGGTTCGTCGACGCCTGCGTCCATTGGCCGCTCGTCCGGGTGCACATCGAGGCTGACCACGGCCCCTTCACTTCTGCCTACCAGATCTACTGCCAGAACCTTTGCCTGCTCGCCAAGATGTTCCTCGACCACAAGACGCTCTACTACGACGTCGAGCCGTTCCTGTTCTACATCATGACGGAGAAGGACGCCGAGGGCTGCCACTTTGTCGGCTATTTTTCCAAGGAGAAGAAGAGCCCGCTGCACTACAACGTCAGCTGCATCATGACGCTCCCGGTACGGATGCGCAAGGGCTGGGGTAACCTCCTGATCGACTTCAGTACGTGCCCGCTCCTTTGGTTGCGCTCGAAGTCACGAGTCACCTGGCTGACTCGCCCTTCACCCTGCCCTCCGGCATCGACAGGCTATCTGCTCTCCAAGAAGGAGGGTCGCGTCGGCTCGCCTGAGAAGCCGCTTTCGGACCTCGGCCTGCTCAGCTACCGAACTTATTGGACCACCCAGGTCTTTCGATTCCTGCGGCAATGCGAGCTGCCTGTCTCGGTCAAGAGTGCGTCCTTCTATCAGCTGTCTCATCTCTTCCGACTGCTCTCGCTTGCTCTTTCTCTCTCTCTCTCTCTCTCGCTGGACCGCCGCTGATCTGATTCTCTCGCCCTCCACGAACCCGCAGGGATCAGCCGAGCGACGTCGCTCATGCCCGAGGACATCCTCTTCGTCCTGCAGGAGCACAACATGATCACTGTGTACGACTCGGCAGCGTCGCTTTCGCGGCCGTCTATGTCGTCGCACCCGTCGGCGACCGTCGTCCACAGTCTCGGCCACGCGCCGACCGTGCCCGAGGCCGACAAGGTCGACCAGGCCATGCGCATCCCTTACAGCTACGACATCAAGCCCGACTACGCCGTCATCGACCAGTACCTTGCCAAGCTTGAGGCCAAGGGCTGGCTGAAGCTTGACCCGTCCAAGCTCAACTGGTCGCCCTACATTCTTAATCGGTCGGGCGTGCTCAAGAAGAAGATCGAGCGGCCCGGCCAGACTGAGGAGGGCGGCGCTGACGCTGTCGCTGCCCAAGTCGTTACGTCCGCCTTGGCCCCGGTCGATCCAGCCGCGCCTGCGATCTCACCCGCGGCCGAGCACACGATGCCGTCGCTCGCCAACGCGACCAACCTCGGCTTCCACTCTGAGCACGCCCGCAACTTTGAGGAGATGCAGGTCGACGCGCCTCTCAGCGATCAGCCCGCTGTCGCTCCGCAGCAACAACCACCCACCGAGGCGGCCGACGCCATGCTCGTCGACCCTCCCATAGACGTCTCCCGCTCTCCTGCTGTCGGGCAGTCTCCGCTATCGGCCACGAACGTTGTGCTGCCGACGCGCATTGGCTCGCCTTCGCCCAAGAAAAGGGCGACCCCGGCGCGTGCGTCTGTGGGCGATTCGCTGGCGCAGAAGCGTCTTCGAGCCGAGTCGGCTGCGGCGGACGAGGAACGCCGGCGGATCGACGAGGAGAAGGCGTCGCTCGCATTGATCGCCGACATGCAGCGGGCTGAACGCGGCCTACGGTCGACGACGACGCCATCGCCGACTATGTCGCGGGCGACGCGCACGCCCGTCGCGAATGGGCACCACCAGACAGCGGCAACGTCAATGTCAAAGTCGGCATCTGGCAGCCGCTCGACGCGTGGGTCGGCCCAGGCAGCGTCGTCGCCAAGCAAGCCTCCGCCGCTGCCATCTTTCGGGCGCATCTCGCGCCCAGAGTAGCCGACCGCCGAGTCGACAGGCTCAATTGCATGGCCGACCTTGTTGTTGCCCGCCGCTACGCGCTGCTGCATGAGATCATAAATATAGCGACTCCTTCTACGTTCTACGCATGGCCGAGATCAGTTCACCTCGATTGGGTTGCTACTGGCTGGCGATCGTCATCTGGCGAAGTCACGGCGGTGCAAGGGAGGTCTGAATCAGCCGACAGGGGGCAAGACGACAAAGGAAGGAGACTTACTGCTGCAACGACAAGCTCCTTGTCTGACTCGGAGTCGAGGTAGGCGAGCCAGACGTCCCCGCTGGCGTCGGTGATGCCGAACGAGTGCAGCACCTGCGTCTCCTCGTACGCGTCGGAAAAAGCCGGGGCGGCCGATGACGGCAGGTCGATCGTGGCGATCGGCGTTGCAGTGCTCTGCGCCGGTCAGGAAGCGCAGACAAGCGATTGTCAGTGCAAAGGGTGGTGCCGATCCCAAGAAAGCGACCTCACGCACGGTCGAGTCCTTGTACAAGTGGATGACCGAGGGCAGGATGTGGAAGAAGCGCCGGCGAAAGATGACCGTGTTCGGCGCTTGGACCGTGAGCCACTGCAAGGCGGGGAAGGTGTCAATTTTGCAGGGAGACTGACTGCGAGATGAGGCACGGTGAGAGACGTACTCCGTCGGCGAGCCTGCCGCCCTCCGCCCCAGAGGTCGGTGGCGCGCTGCCCTCCCTGGCCTTCTCGCGCTGGCGCTTCGCCTCCTCCACCTGTTCCCGCTCTCTCCGCTCGCGATCCTCCTTCTCCTGCCGCTCGCGCTCGACCTGCTTGGTCCGCTCTCGCGCGGCTCGCACGCGCTCTTCCTCGCGCAGCGCTCGTTCCTTCGCCTCGCGCTCGGCCGCGACCTCCCTCAGCCGCTTGCGCTCCCTCGCCTCGGCCTCGACGCGCAGCCGGACAGCCTCGCGCTCGGCCCGGCGCGCGTCGAGCGCGTCCCAAGGATCGACTGTTCCGGCGCTGCCAGGTTGGCCGCTCGCAGCCCGCCGGCTCGCGACGCCTTGCGGCAGGAGGGCGTTGTCGTCCTCCCTGCGCTCGTCCTCACGCGACTGAAGCCAGTGGGCAGTCTGCGGGGCCTCATCGTCCGCCGCGGGAGCGCTGCCGACGTCTTGCTGGCTCGGCCGCCGGCGGTGGATAATAGACTCGAGCGAAGCGCTCGGCGGCAGGCTGCCGTTGTTCGGTGCCACACGTTGAACGGCGCTTGATGGCGAGGCCGAGGTCGATGGAACAGAGTGAGGGGTTACGTCAGGCGTGGCGGCCAGCGCGACCGGCTGAGTCGTCATCGGGACTGGAGGGGACCCGGCTGCGTCAAATGTCGTCGACCCATGATCAGCCGCTCCTGGTCGGCCGAATGTCGAGCTCGACACTCGCCGCTCGTCCGGCTCCCCGTCTTCCTCGACCATCGGAATAGACGAAGGCACCGGCCCAGGTTGAGGATTGGCCCGCCCGAGAGCAGCGGCGCCGATAGAGGCTGACGGGCCATCGGTCGGTGAGATCGAGTAGCCGTAGCCGTCGTCGTAGGCATCCTCCCACGCTCGGTCGCCGCCGCGGGGTGCAGTGCCATGCCCGTCTGATGAAGCCGGCGCGGTCGTCAGAGCCGTTGGTGCCTGGTCCATCGAGCTCTCGAACGACGGCCCATTGTCGACGGCGATTGGGAACAGGTCGGCCGTTGAAACGCCCGGTCTCGAGTTTGATGTCTGCCGGTGATGATGGATCGGAGTGAAGACGGTATCCTTGGGCGGCAGGGCAGGCGGGCCGTCGCCCTCGTCGACCGAGGCACCGGTGCCCTTGGAAGCGGTGCGCGAGCGCGAGCTGAAGCGCTCCCTGAGCGACCCAAAAGAGGTGATGCGACCGCGGCCAGTGCTGCCATTTGTGTTCGCAGCATTGTCGCCATTGGTCGGCTTGCGCGCCGAGAGCGACAGGGAAGAGAAGAGTGGGATGGATGGCCGGCCGATCCCGCCGGGCGAGCGCGCCGCCGGCTGGGGCGAGACAGGCGTCGGCGGAAGCGGGTTGGTCGACGATGCCGATGGCTGGGACTCAAGCTGCGCCAGGCGAGAGATGGGGTTGGAGGGCGACGGGGCGGCGGCTGAGCCAGAGGCGGAGGATGGCGGGGGCGAAATTGGGCCGTCGGACCCTGCCGGTGACGATGACGACGCGCGCGGGTACCCGTCATGGTGCTGCTGTCCACTGCTGCTGGACTCTGCATCTGCCGCCAGACGACCGAGCTGCTGCTCCTGCTGAGCACCGAATCCCTGGTACTGAGCGGAAGCTGGCGGGGTGTAGATGTTTCGCGTCGTCTGCGACGGAGACGGCGAGGTCGCGCTGATCAAGGGAGAGTTGAGCGCGGCTGTCTCTGGCGTTCGCGGTCGAGACGACGACGACGCGACCATTGCGTCCGTTGAGGCACCAGTCTCGATTGGGGGAGGCTGAGGTGGCTTGATGGTCGCGCTTGAAGGCGTGCTCGACGGCGGCGACTGCGAGCGTATGGGGCTCGGTGAGGGCCGGCGCTGGGGCGTCGGTGGCGGGGAGATTTCATCAAGGTCGGCTACAAGGCGGGCAGCCGTCAGCTCAGAAGACGCGTTGATGGTGAAGGATCCGCCGTTGGGCTGCAAAGAAGTCGGTCAGCGTGAGTTGGCTCGGCTGGTCAGCGTCCAGGTGGAACCAACTGGCGCAGGAGGCGGGACGCTCGCAACGCACCGTGAACAGGTTGGACGACAACAAGCGGCCGTGAACGAGAGCCCGAGCTGACAGGCACCGAGCAGGGTAGTCAAATATCAGCATGGATGGACGAATCCTGGTAAGCAGAGAATGGAAGGGGCTGACCTCGCTTGACGCCGCTATGATCATCCGCAGAGGCGCGCGCGCAGGAGCATCTCGGCCAACCATCAGCCTTTCCCGAGGTCTCGAATCAAGCACGACAGCTTAGGACCAGAAGCGAGCGCGAGCCAGACGCACCCGACACCTTCACCCAGGTACGTAATGACGCCTGTCTTAGTCGCTTCTCGGACGAAAGCGTAGGCAACTTCCTCGCCGACCTCGTCGAGCTGGCGGCGGCAGCCGTTGAGGTCGGAACCGGACGCTAGTAGCACCAGTCGGTCACGCTGCGGCGTGTAGCCGAGGACGACCCTGCGCAGACGGGAGGTCCAGTGTAAGACGCAGACGAAGCGAGCAGCTGTCAGCCGTCGAGAGTACGCATGGACGACTGGGCCGACGAGGACTTGACCCAGGAGTGACAACGAGCGGGTGTTCTATGGCCAGCCCAGAGCCAGCTAGAGCAGGTCTCGGAAGGGGCTGAGGCTCTCAAGAGAGGGGAAGGATCGAGGGGACGCACCAAGAGCTGATACCTGCATGGAAGGCGTCCACTGCGGTCTGGATGTCCGGGGACGAGTAGTCTACGCTCATCAGAGGAGGGCAGGATGGAACAGGGAGGCGATGGAGGACGACAGACAGGGAAGGGTCCGTGCCGGGCGGCGGCGGCGGCCGTTTGGAAGATGCCATGGCAACGGTCGCGTGACCGGCTGGGCTGCAAACTCGTCGCGCGCCCGCCTCCGCCCGCCCCCCCGGGTTGGCGGCGTGTCCGAGCGCCCCAGCCCACATTCTCTCGTCCGTCCTTCTCCACCACCACCCACCCATCCTCCCACACTCACCCACACCCTCGCATGTCTGACGTCAACGGTATCACCGACAAGTTCTGTCAGTCCAGCCCGTCGTCCGCTACCTGCTATCTCGTCCGCCTGCGCGCGCGCGGCCTCCACCTACCTCAGCGCAACTCGTCCTGACGTTTGCCCTCCTGTACCCTCTCGCCTCCACCTAGCCTCTGTAGGCCTCAACCCTACTCGTCCGGCCTATGTGCCGCCTCACATGAGGAACGCGGCCGCTCGGCCCGTCGCTCCTCCGGCTTCGGTCGCCCCGTGAGTGCTGCTTCTCTGTGCGGCGCTGGTCCAAACCCGCCTTCCTCGAGCCAAAGGACCTCACTGCGCCTCAGGGCTGTCGCGCACGACACTTCGCCACATCCTCGCCTTGCGCTCGCCTTTGCTTGCTGACCGACTTGCCTTGCTGCTCTCTCCTTCGACAGGCCTCCCTCCGCTGGCGGAGGTGGCAACTGGGGCTCGGCTCCTCCTCCCACCAACGGAGGTTCCTTTGCTCCTCGCGCGCCTGCCTCGTCCGGCGGCGGTGGCGGCTGGGGCTCGGGCGGCGGCGGCGGCTACAGCGGCGGCGGTCGCGCCGGCTCAGGCGAGGGCGTCTGGCGCGACGGCAAGCACATGCCCGGTGCGCGCAACATGCGTCTCGAGAAGGAGCTCTTTGGCGAGGCCAACGACACCGTCTCCCAGGTGCGTTCTTGTCGCAGGCGAGAATTTGCTAGTCCCGCGCGTGCGTGGTCCAGCGTCTGATCAGTCCCCTTGCTCGACATCTGCGCGAACCCTGCAGCACACCGGTATCAACTTCGACAAGTACGAGTCGATCCCCGTCGAGGCTACCGGCTCCAACGTGCCCGAGCCCGTCACCGTCTTCTCGCCGACCGACCTCGACCCGGTTCTGCTCGAGAACATTGTCTCGTCGCGCTACACGACCCCCACGCCCGTCCAGAAGTACTCGATCCCGATCGTCGCTGGCGGCCGCGACCTGATGGCCTGTGCCCAGACCGGTTCCGGCAAGACCGGTGGCTTCCTTTTCCCCGTCCTGTCGGCCTCCTTCGCCAACGGCCCCGCCCCGGACCCCGTCTCGGCCGACAACGGCTCGTACTCGTCCTACTCGCGCGGCCGCAAGGCCTACCCCACCGTCCTTGTTCTCGCGCCGACGCGTGAGCTCGTCTCGCAGATCCACGACGAGGCCCGCAAGTTTGCCTACCGTTCGTGGGTCAAGCCCGCCGTTGTCTACGGTGGCGCCGACATCGGCCAGCAGCTGCGCCAGATCGAGCGCGGGTGCGACCTTCTCTCGGCTACTCCCGGCCGACTCGTTGACCTGATTGAGCGCGGCCGCATCTCGCTTGCCAAGGTCAAGTTTCTTGTCCTCGACGAGGCCGACCGCATGCTCGACATGGGTTTCGAGCCCCAGATCCGCCGCATCGTTCAGCAGTCGGACATGCCCGGCGTCGAGGACCGACAGACCCTCATGTTCTCGGCCACCTTCCCGCGCGAGATTCAGTGGCTCGCCCGCGACTTCCTCAAGGAGTACATCTTCCTCATGGTCGGCCGCGTCGGCTCGACGTCCGAGAACATCACGCAGCGCATCGAGTACGTTGAGGACCGCGACAAGCAGTCGGTTCTGCTCGACCTGCTCGCGGCCGAGGACCCCCAGACGGTCGGCCTCACGCTCGTCTTCACCGAGACCAAGCGCATGGCCGACATGCTCTGCGACTTCCTCTACGCCAACTCGCACATGGCGACCTCGATTCACGGCGACCGCACCCAGCGCGAGCGCGAGATGGCCCTCGCCACCTTCAAGTCGGGCCGCACGCCGATCCTTGTCGCCACGGCCGTCGCCGCACGCGGTCTTGACATTCCAAATGTCATGCACGTCATCTCGTATGACCTGCCT
>MVAK01000232.1:0-11391 GCA_014825535.1 Cystofilobasidium bisporidii
GCTCCCATCCTGCAAAAGCAACGACGGTCCAACTCGTCGACCTCGGCCCGCGAGCGGGGGGTGACAAAAGTGTTGATCCACACGGGAGTCGAACCCGTGACCTCGGATAGCTGGCCAAAATGACAGGCAGCAGGGCTGTCCGGCCCGGCGGCAGGCGACAAAAGTGCATCCGCAATTTCGTGCCCGCCCGCCCGGCGCCGACCCATTTCGCCCGCCCCATCTCGGTTTTCGCGGGTTGACCTCCAACCACATCTCCCTGCTCCGCCATCACCCCTTCCCAAGATCTGTCGCTTGCATCCATGCCTTCCAGCTCTGTCCCGCGCCCTGATCTTTCGCCAATGATACAGAGTCGGTCGGGCACAACGGTACTGAGCGTCAAGACCAGGACCAAGATAAAGCTTTGGCCGCCAGGCTTCCCGCTGTCTCCGCGGCCGCCTCATCAGCAGGACGACGCCGACGCCGTGCTCGCTCCGTCGCCTCAAGCAACGAAGAAGGCGACATCGCCAGTGATGCAGAGTCGGTCGGGCACGACGACCTTGAGCGTCAAGACCAGGACCAAAATAATGCATCCGAGCCGCCAAGTTCAACTCCCAACGGTCGGTCCCCACCAGCAAGTCTCTGCCGCGCGACCCATCGACCCGCGCACCGGCAAGGTTGGCCAGGGGGATGTCCACCACAAGTACCTGAAGCAATGCGAGCTCATCAAAGCCGCCGCGCGTCGCGCCGCCCGCCGCGCCAGGAAGGCCAAGAATCAGGCCGCCGCCAATCGCCTCGCCGCCGCTCTCGCCGCTTGGACCAAGGAGATGGACGACCTTCCGCAGTAGCTCTCGTCCTCCTCCCTTGCTCCTGTTGTTGGCCTCCTCGTCCCTCTTGTAATTTCGCGTGTAACCGCGACTGTAACACCCCTTGTAGCGTGCTTCAACTCACGTTCTGTTGCTAGCATCATCATCAATGACCTTGCATGGGGGCATGCAGCTGTGGTCTGGGGGAGATGTGGGGACATGAGCCCCCTCTCAAACAATCATCACGCCGGCCACCAGGCATTGTCACGCAGGCACGCACACGCCAAGGCTCACGCCTTGTGCCCCTGTCACGCCCAGGTGCTACGCAGGTGTTACGCCGCACCATGCCGCCGCCGGACGCGGGATGGACCTGTGTCAGTGATGTCATCGGCCCTCCACTCTTGGCGGCACCCGCGTCAAACCGTTAAACGGCAACCACCAGGCCGAAAGACGGACCAATCCGCCTAACGGACGAGGATACGCACGTGCTCCCCCGCATGACGGACCGCGGGACCACCAAAGGTGGAGGTGTGGAGCCATTTCAAATAGCCTTCACCCGACTCGGGGCTCGCACGTCACCTGAGACACAGGTCACGGGACCTCCAAACATTGCTATCTTGACTCGGTCCGCACCCTCTGTAGTCTATATAAGAAAGCCTTATGCCCCCTGTTCGCTGGCACTGGACTGCACTCTCCCCCTACACATCCCCCCCCCCTACACCTGCACTCCAATGACTAATGGTATTCTCTCGAATCCCAACGTTGGGATCCCGGACCCAAATCCGGCCCACCCAGAGTGCTTTGCCCGGACTCAATGCCGCCTTCTGCTTGACCTCCGCCACCCTTTCCACGGTGATAGGGGGTAAAAGGTCCATGTTTGTGGATGGGCACTCCGATCCTGGCCGTGAGCGAACCTCAGATATGTTCTCGACTAGGTCTCAAGTCGTCCACCCGGGCCCGCAGCAGTCCTCGAGGGTCACAAAGGCTCTTGGATGCCCCAAAGGCAGTGGTTGGAGGCTCCCTCTATCCTAGGGGCGGGAGGCAGGCAAGAAGGCCTGAAAGCGGCCAGGAGAGCGCAAGGACAGCGAATTGGATTCAAGAAGCCAAGGAGGACTGGGTGGGTAGTAGTATGGGCAACATCGAGGAAAGGTGGGAGATGAGATGAGGTGAGGTGGGGATCACCGACTGATTAGGCTATGGATGACCTCCCCCCCTTGAATTCGCTCGGATCACCACCCAAGCTACTGCCCCCTGACGTGCTCGCGAAGGCGCGTCGCGAAATACGACTCTCGCTCCGATCCTAGTGTATCTTCCGGGTAAAAACTCGACAGGAGCCAGATCCTATGGGAGGAGCTCGGCGGCGGGCATGAGTTGCTTTTGCCTCCGAACCGCCCGCCCGCCGCGGAATCCAGCCCGCCGGCTGGGCGATCAAAGGTGTGCCTCCCTGTGCCTGCAACCATCGCGTGCCGGCCACCTGCACCTGCTGTACAAGAAAGGCGACCGGGCCGACCTCACCAACTACCGGCCCCTCTCGCTCCTCAACACGGACTACCGACTCCTCACCCGCGCCCTCGCCCTTCGCCTGTCGCCCCGCCTGCACCACGTCGTCCACCCGGCTCAACGCGGATTCATACCGGGACGGCGCATCGACGACAACGTGGCCGAGATGCAGGCCCTCATGGACGACGCCGAGCTCCTCCCTCTCCCCAGCTGTGTCGTAGCGGTCGACTTCGAGAAGGCCTACGACAGGTTGGCACACCCGTTCCTCGTCTCCCTCCTGCACTCCAATGACTATGACTTTGAAGTCACTGATTCAGTCAAGTCAAGTCAAATACATCATAAGTCATGACTTGACTTGTGCTGACTTGAGCTGCTGTTAGCGGTGACTTGACTTGACTTCAATAATCGGGGTAAGTCACCGAAAGTCAAGCGCAAGTCAACTTCATCGCGGACCATGACTGCCACAAGTCAAAGTCATGACCTAATCGCATCAGTCATGACTGAGCCGTACTGTACGATCAGCCAGCTGCGCTCGTCTGTGCTAGTCTCCGATGATATGCCCTTACGCACTGGACTCGGTCGTTTGTGCTTTTATCCAAGGTTCAGAGATAGTCGACCGTACCGGGATCTGCACTGATCGAGGCGAAGAACTCTTCCAGTCCTAGTTGCTTTGTCAGCTAGGGCCGGTCTGAGCATCCTGCGCCTGCAAAGGTACCCGGCCCTAAAGCGCCGCTTGCTCAGTCAGGGATTTCGGGAAGAAACTTGCTCGACCGCATCCCTTCAGAACCACAGAGCCCGCTCCGTGACCACTACTTTCACCCCACTCCTCAAAAGTCTCCTTCAGCAGTTCCAAGCCCGTGTCATGGTCACCGGCCAGCTGTTGGTGCCCGGTGTGCTTCCCACGTCTCCCTCAGGGCGGCCCCAACGTTCTGCTGCTGCTACCCGCGCGTCCGATCGCTATTCGGATGGTGAGGGTGGGCCGCCGAGTCGCTTTAGACAAGAAGCTCAGGAAAAGGGACGTGAGAAAGGCGGCCGTAAAGACGAGCCGGACGGGGGTGGAGAGCAGGACGATGCAGAGGGGCATTCGTTGGAGGAGTTCGAAGAGAATGCAGATGCTGAGGACGAATCCAGCTCGGACGACAACTTTGTCGATCCTGATGTGCGTTGCTCCTTTCTTTTGCCCGTCTTTTGATCTTCTCCTCGGTCATGCCCGCTTCTGACGACCCTTTCGATCATGGGACAGCGCACGCCCAAGACCACCGCCTGATCAAGAGGTGCGGTGGGAGTCCCTCCTTGAGCACCTGGGGCTCGGCCCCAGGGCCCGCACCTGGCTGACCGCCACCTTTACCGCGCTGTCCTCAACGCCGGGCGTAAACGGCTGGCGAGGCGAGGACTTCACCATCGGCAGCATCTGCAAAGTGCGCCACCCCATGTTTCCGCCAATTGGCGGAAAATTGGTTTTGTTTGGCAGAAAATTATTGTCAATCGCAAAAAAGTTGCGATTGTGGGGGACGGTTGCGCCAATCGATCGAAAAAAAGTGACAATTGAGTGCCAGAAAAGTGTCAAACCGGAAGCAAATCTGGTGTCCGGACTTTCCCGCTTGACACTTTTCGTACCCTCGATTGGTGGAAAAAGTTCCTCGATCGACACATGCAAAAGTGTCGATTGACACTTAAATTGCTGTCAATCGAGGGTTATTTTACTGTCGTTTGACGCTTTGAGAAACCCCAAATGGCGCAAAATGACCGTCGATTGGGGGCAATTAAGTCGCAATCGACGGTAAAATAACCCGCGATTGTGGGTTATAGGACCTGCAACCGCCCGCCCGTCCCCCCCTCCCTTTCTTTCGTTCCACCTGCAAGCATTAGAAAGCTGACGGGGCATGCTGATCGCAAGAAACCAAGGATACCATCAGCCTCTGTGTCCCGCCCTACCCTCACCCCACTTCACCCTCTGTGAGCGCGTCAAGATAGAAGGAGGAGAAGGGAAGAAGGAAGAAGCCATCGTTAGCTCGTAAACGAGTCAGCGGGTGCGTGAGTGACGAAAAGAGTCAGCTGAGGTGAGACGAGTGAGCAACTGTTAGGACGCAGTACGTCAGCCATGCGAGGCCATGAGCCAGCCGTCAACAGTAATCAGCATCGCAGCGTCAGGTGAGAGACCAAGGGGAAGTGAGAACATTGAAGGAGACGCACTGTCATATGTCTGTCGAACGACGCCTATTTTGTGTCAATCGGGATCTGCAATAAGTGTCAATTGGCGGTCAGCAAGCGTCAATCGAGGGTAAAAAAAGTGTCCATCGACACCAAAAAAACCCACAATTGAGGGTCAGCGAGCAAGGGCCACGAGAGCCGACGATCAAGAAGAGCGAGGAAGATGAGGACAGAGGAAGAGGAGAGAGCAAGGAGCAGGGGACGTACCAGCAGAATACCCTTCGTCATGTTGCCATCCGAGCGACGAGACGAGAGCTTGGCGGCCGAAGTTGGCGAGGGCAAGGGCAGAGAGTCGACGTCGGTTTTTTTTTTTTGATTTTTTTTTTTTGGCCGCCGTTGGCCTGCTGGTGAGTGCTGAAGTATTTTTGTCGCTGGGGCCGTTAGCGGCGGAGTGTAGGATGACGGGGAAGGTGTTGATGAGGGTGGATGGGTCGAACTGGACGGTGACGAGGGCGAGAGATGGGGGAAGGTGGAAGGTGGAAAGGAGCGAGGTGGTGGTCAGGAGGAAGAGAGCGAAAGACGGTCATCCGCCCTTATAAGGGGGCCAAGCGAGGCGGCGATCGGCCGGCCGGCCGATGCGCAGTCGCCTCATGACACATCGCGACCATACATGGTCTTCAAACCTTATCGCCAGGCCCCCTGGCCTCGGTTACTAACCGGAACAGTATGTGGTTGTGCGCGAAGCCTTCAGCTACGTCCTCGCCTTTTTCCCGAGTCAAACGGCCTTCAGGGGAGCGAGCCACAGCTGCCGGCGTGAAATGGACTCTGTCACGTGCTTCCTCCAAGCCCAAGCACACACACCTCCTTCGCTCACAGGACCCCGCCACCGTCGAAAGTAATACACTAAAATGAGGGAGGGTACACTCTCAGGCCTGCTGTACAAGCTGTGCGAAAAAGCGACGTCGTTGATCCTCGTCGTAAGGTCACAGATTCCGATCGACGGTTCTTCGGGCAGTTTGGGGGTTATTTTCTGTCGATTGGGTTGGGGGTAGCTTGAGCGATACAAATGTCTGTCGATCGACAGTTCCCAAGGCGTCAATCGTCACAAGCGGTACCCTCAATTGGTGGTCAGGTTTCCCTCAATTGATGCATATTTTCCCTCAATTGGTGGTAATTTTCTGTCAATTTCAGACCTCTGTTTTGACAGAAATTCGACCCTCGATTGAGGGTTATTTTGTGTCAATTGAGGGAAAATAGGCATCAATCGTGGGAAAATAGGCATCAATCGTGGGAAAATAGGCATCAATTGAGGGAAATATGCGATTGACACAAAATTTGTGTCAATTGACACTTGTTTGCAAAGGGCGCAATAACCCTCAATCGAACTTTCATTTAGTGTCAATCGAAGGTCAACAAGTGTCAATTGACGGTAGCTGACACGCAATTGACACAAAATTACCGCCAATTGGTACTTTTTTTTTTCCCCAATCGACAGAAAATAACCCCCAAACTGCCCGAAGAACCGTCGATCGGAATCTGTGACCTTACGACGAGGATCAACGACGTCGCTTTTTCGCACAGCTTGTACAGCAGGCCTGAGAGTGTACCCTCCCTCATTTTAGTGTATTACTTTCGACGGTGGCGGGGTCCTGTGAGCGAAGGAGGTGTGTGTGCTTGGGCTTGGAGGAAGCACGTGACAGAGTCCATTTCACGCCGGCAGCTGTGGCTCGCTCCCCTGAAGGCCGTTTGACTCGGGAAAAAGGCGAGGACGTAGCTGAAGGCTTCGCGCACAACCACATACTGTTCCGGTTAGTAACCGAGGCCAGGGGGCCTGGCGATAAGGTTTGAAGACCATGTATGGTCGCGATGTGTCATGAGGCGACTGCGCATCGGCCGGCCGGCCGATCGCCGCCTCGCTTGGCCCCCTTATAAGGGCGGATGACCGTCTTTCGCTCTCTTCCTCCTGACCACCACCTCGCTCCTTTCCACCTTCCACCTTCCCCCATCTCTCGCCCTCGTCACCGTCCAGTTCGACCCATCCACCCTCATCAACACCTTCCCCGTCATCCTACACTCCGCCGCTAACGGCCCCAGCGACAAAAATACTTCAGCACTCACCAGCAGGCCACCGGCGGCCAAAAAAAAAAAATCAAAAAAAAAAAACCGACGTCGACTCTCTGCCCTTGCCCTCGCCAACTTCGGCCGCCAAGCTCTCGTCTCGTCGCTCGGATGGCAACATGACGAAGGGTATTCTGCTGGTACGTCCCCTGCTCCTTGCTCTCTCCTCTTCCTCTGGCCTCATCTTCCTCTCTCTTCTGGATCGTCGGCTCTCGTGGCCCTTGCTCGCTGACCCTCAATTGTGGGTTTTTTTGGTGTCGATGGACACTTTTTTTACCCTCGATTGACGCTTGCTGACCGCCAATTGACACTTATTGCAGATCCCGATTGACACAAAATAGGCGTCGTTCGACAGACATATGACAGTGCGTCTCCTTCAATGTTCTCACTTCCCCTTGGTCTCTCACCTGACGCTGCGATGCTGATTACTGTTGACGGCTGGCTCATGGCCTCGCATGGCTGACGTACTGCGTCCTAACAGTTGCTCACTCGTCTCACCTCAGCTGACTCTTTTCGTCACTCACGCACCCGCTGACTCGTTTACGAGCTAACGATGGCTTCTTCCTTCTTCCCTTCTCCTCCTTCTATCTTGACGCGCTCACAGAGGGTGAAGTGGGGTGAGGGTAGGGCGGGACACAGAGGCTGATGGTATCCTTGGTTTCTTGCGATCAGCATGCCCCGTCAGCTTTCTAATGCTTGCAGGTGGAACGAAAGAAAGGGAGGGGGGGACGGGCGGGCGGTTGCAGGTCCTATAACCCACAATCGCGGGTTATTTTACCGTCGATTGCGACTTAATTGCCCCCAATCGACGGTCATTTTGCGCCATTTGGGGTTTCTCAAAGCGTCAAACGACAGTAAAATAACCCTCGATTGACAGCAATTTAAGTGTCAATCGACACTTTTGCATGTGTCGATCGAGGAACTTTTTCCACCAATCGAGGGTACGAAAAGTGTCAAGCGGGAAAGTCCGGACACCAGATTTGCTTCCGGTTTGACACTTTTCTGGCACTCAATTGTCACTTTTTTTCGATCGATTGGCGCAACCGTCCCCCACAATCGCAACTTTTTTGCGATTGACAATAATTTTCTGCCAAACAAAACCAATTTTCCGCCAATTGGCGGAAACATGGGGTGGCGCACTTTGCAGATGCTGCCGATGGTGAAGTCCTCGCCTCGCCAGCCGTTTACGCCCGGCGTTGAGGACAGCGCGGTAAAGGTGGCGGTCAGCCAGGTGCGGGCCCTGGGGCCGAGCCCCAGGTGCTCAAGGAGGGACTCCCACCGCACCTCTTGATCAGGCGGTGGTCTTGGGCGTGCGCTGTCCCATGATCGAAAGGGTCGTCAGAAGCGGGCATGACCGAGGAGAAGATCAAAAGACGGGCAAAAGAAAGGAGCAACGCACATCAGGATCGACAAAGTTGTCGTCCGAGCTGGATTCGTCCTCAGCATCTGCATTCTCTTCGAACTCCTCCAACGAATGCCCCTCTGCATCGTCCTGCTCTCCACCCCCGTCCGGCTCGTCTTTACGGCCGCCTTTCTCACGTCCCTTTTCCTGAGCTTCTTGTCTAAAGCGACTCGGCGGCCCACCCTCACCATCCGAATAGCGATCGGACGCGCGGGTAGCAGCAGCAGAACGTTGGGGCCGCCCTGAGGGAGACGTGGGAAGCACACCGGGCACCAACAGCTGGCCGGTGACCATGACACGGGCTTGGAACTGCTGAAGGAGACTTTTGAGGAGTGGGGTGAAAGTAGTGGTCACGGAGCGGGCTCTGTGGTTCTGAAGGGATGCGGTCGAGCAAGTTTCTTCCCGAAATCCCTGACTGAGCAAGCGGCGCTTTAGGGCCGGGTACCTTTGCAGGCGCAGGATGCTCAGACCGGCCCTAGCTGACAAAGCAACTAGGACTGGAAGAGTTCTTCGCCTCGATCAGTGCAGATCCCGGTACGGTCGACTATCTCTGAACCTTGGATAAAAGCACAAACGACCGAGTCCAGTGCGTAAGGGCATATCATCGGAGACTAGCACAGACGAGCGCAGCTGGCTGATCGTACAGTACGGCTCAGTCATGACTGATGCGATTAGGTCATGACTTTGACTTGTGGCAGTCATGGTCCGCGATGAAGTTGACTTGCGCTTGACTTTCGGTGACTTACCCCGATTATTGAAGTCAAGTCAAGTCACCGCTAACAGCAGCTCAAGTCAGCACAAGTCAAGTCATGACTTATGATGTATTTGACTTGACTTGACTGAATCAGTGACTTCAAAGTCATAGTCATTGGAGTGCAGGAGGGAGACGAGGAACGGGTGTGCCAACCTGTCGTAGGCCTTCTCGAAGTCGACCGCTACGACACAGCTGGGGAGAGGGAGGAGCTCGGCGTCGTCCATGAGGGCCTGCATCTCGGCCACGTTGTCGTCGATGCGCCGTCCCGGTATGAATCCGCGTTGAGCCGGGTGGACGACGTGGTGCAGGCGGGGCGACAGGCGAAGGGCGAGGGCGCGGGTGAGGAGTCGGTAGTCCGTGTTGAGGAGCGAGAGGGGCCGGTAGTTGGTGAGGTCGGCCCGGTCGCCTTTCTTGTACAGCAGGTGCAGGTGGCCGGCACGCGATGGTTGCAGGCACAGGGAGGCACACCTTTGATCGCCCAGCCGGCGGGCTGGATTCCGCGGCGGGCGGGCGGTTCGGAGGCAAAAGCAACTCATGCCCGCCGCCGAGCTCCTCCCATAGGATCTGGCTCCTGTCGAGTTTTTACCCGGAAGATACACTAGGATCGGAGCGAGAGTCGTATTTCGCGACGCGCCTTCGCGAGCACGTCAGGGGGCAGTAGCTTGGGTGGTGATCCGAGCGAATTCAAGGGGGGGAGGTCATCCATAGCCTAATCAGTCGGTGATCCCCACCTCACCTCATCTCATCTCCCACCTTTCCTCGATGTTGCCCATACTACTACCCACCCAGTCCTCCTTGGCTTCTTGAATCCAATTCGCTGTCCTTGCGCTCTCCTGGCCGCTTTCAGGCCTTCTTGCCTGCCTCCCGCCCCTAGGATAGAGGGAGCCTCCAACCACTGCCTTTGGGGCATCCAAGAGCCTTTGTGACCCTCGAGGACTGCTGCGGGCCCGGGTGGACGACTTGAGACCTAGTCGAGAACATATCTGAGGTTCGCTCACGGCCAGGATCGGAGTGCCCATCCACAAACATGGACCTTTTACCCCCTATCACCGTGGAAAGGGTGGCGGAGGTCAAGCAGAAGGCGGCATTGAGTCCGGGCAAAGCACTCTGGGTGGGCCGGATTTGGGTCCGGGATCCCAACGTTGGGATTCGAGAGAATACCATTAGTCATTGGAGTGCAGGTGTAGGGGGGGGGGATGTGTAGGGGGAGAGTGCAGTCCAGTGCCAGCGAACAGGGGGCATAAGGCTTTCTTATATAGACTACAGAGGGTGCGGACCGAGTCAAGATAGCAATGTTTGGAGGTCCCGTGACCTGTGTCTCAGGTGACGTGCGAGCCCCGAGTCGGGTGAAGGCTATTTGAAATGGCTCCACACCTCCACCTTTGGTGGTCCCGCGGTCCGTCATGCGGGGGAGCACGTGCGTATCCTCGTCCGTTAGGCGGATTGGTCCGTCTTTCGGCCTGGTGGTTGCCGTTTAACGGTTTGACGCGGGTGCCGCCAAGAGTGGAGGGCCGATGACATCACTGACACAGGTCCATCCCGCGTCCGGCGGCGGCATGGTGCGGCGTAACACCTGCGTAGCACCTGGGCGTGACAGGGGCACAAGGCGTGAGCCTTGGCGTGTGCGTGCCTGCGTGACAATGCCTGGTGGCCGGCGTGATGATTGTTTGAGAGGGGGCTCATGTCCCCACATCTCCCCCAGACCACAGCTGCATGCCCCCATGCAAGGTCATTGATGATGATGCTAGCAACAGAACGTGAGTTGAAGCACGCTACAAGGGGTGTTACAGTCGCGGTTACACGCGAAATTACAAGAGGGACGAGGAGGCCAACAACAGGAGCAAGGGAGGAGGACGAGAGCTACTGCGGAAGGTCGTCCATCTCCTTGGTCCAAGCGGCGAGAGCGGCGGCGAGGCGATTGGCGGCGGCCTGATTCTTGGCCTTCCTGGCGCGGCGGGCGGCGCGACGCGCGGCGGCTTTGATGAGCTCGCATTGCTTCAGGTACTTGTGGTGGACATCCCCCTGGCCAACCTTGCCGGTGCGCGGGTCGATGGGTCGCGCGGCAGAGACTTGCTGGTGGGGACCGACCGTTGGGAGTTGAACTTGGCGGCTCGGATGCATTATTTTGGTCCTGGTCTTGACGCTCAAGGTCGTCGTGCCCGACCGACTCTGCATCACTGGCGATGTCGCCTTCTTCGTTGCTTGAGGCGACGGAGCGAGCACGGCGTCGGCGTCGTCCTGCTGATGAGGCGGCCGCGGAGACAGCGGGAAGCCTGGCGGCCAAAGCTTTATCTTGGTCCTGGTCTTGACGCTCAGTACCGTTGTGCCCGACCGACTCTGTATCATTGGCGAAAGATCAGGGCGCGGGACAGAGCTGGAAGGCATGGATGCAAGCGACAGATCTTGGGAAGGGGTGATGGCGGAGCAGGGAGATGTGGTTGGAGGTCAACCCGCGAAAACCGAGATGGGGCGGGCGAAATGGGTCGGCGCCGGGCGGGCGGGCACGAAATTGCGGATGCACTTTTGTCGCCTGCCGCCGGGCCGGACAGCCCTGCTGCCTGTCATTTTGGCCAGCTATCCGAGGTCACGGGTTCGACTCCCGTGTGGATCAACACTTTTGTCACCCCCCGCTCGCGGGCCGAGGTCGACGAGTTGGACCGTCGTTGCTTTTGCAGGATGGGAGC
>MVAK01000233.1:0-11111 GCA_014825535.1 Cystofilobasidium bisporidii
TTAGATGAAAGGCCAAACGAACGATACGGGTCGGGTCGCTTAAGGCTAGGACTCGTGAGGGGAGTAAAGCGGCGTTGGAGGCGGTGTAGGAAAGGAGAGGGTAAGGAGACGGAGTACGAGAGCTAGAGACGACATTTAAAAATGAACTAGCCCAGGGGAATCACTACAGCAAGGATTACCCCGTGTTTAGTGGAGAGCGCCAGGGCCGGAGGGTCACCTATGCGGAGGATCTGTCGCGGCTTGCCTGTGTGTCGTTACTTTGGCGGGTACGTCTTGGCTTTCGGTTCTTGCGCTGCTGCAACGCGATGGCGGACCTCGAGCTGACCGCGCTTGGCCCCGTTGTTTCCAGGACGAGACGCATGCGATCGTCTTTGGCGAATTCGCTCGGGGTGGGCTGCTTACTCAGCGTCTCCTGATCCAGCTGGCGGAGCACGATGCCACTCGGACCAAGCGCATCTGCAACCCCGTCACGCACATCGACCTGAACACGTGGGGAGAGGATCGTCGGCCGCTCGCCGTTAGGTCGATGCTGCCGATCATGCAGAAGCTCGAGGTTGTCTGTGAATTCCCGGCTCATGTCGGTCCGCCCTTCAGCATCGTCCTCCCGCGCCCCCGCCCACACAAGCTCCAAGTCGATCTCTCGTTGAGCAAGAGCATTTACGTTGACCACGGCGCTCGATACAACCTCGGCGACTGGTTCGAGACGTCGAATCTGCGTACGCTCGAAATTCGAGGAGGGGAGATCGTGACCATGGCCGTCGACGTCAACGCCGCTCTTGCTTGGCTGGGGCTAAACCGCGCGGCTCACTCGCCGCCCCGGTTCCCCTGTTTCGAAAGGATCAGGCTATGTCGCCTCACCCGGGCCAACTTCGATTCTCTCATCCAGGCTCTGGTTGCCGATGCCGGCAGCCGGATCACAAGTCTCAAACTCAGCCTCAACTCCGAGCGACCTCTTTCGGCGGCAATTGCCGTGTCACTCGTTTTATACACCGCGCTCAACGAGCTTGACCTGTCCACTCGGTACCTATCCCCTGCGCCTGCCTTTGATCATCATCGTCGCCCTCGATTTTGAGTCGCAGGAAAGGTGCGCGAGTTTCTGACCACCTCGAAGCCTATTGACCTGTCGAGACCAGTGAGGTTTCCGTCGACTGCAAAGCGGAATGATTGAGTCGGTCGGAACGAAGCTCAGTCTCGCTCGCTGCGTTCGTAGCGGCGAACGCCACATGTGCGCGCCAATAACTGCGCGGCCGCCTTGGGCATCCTCCTCCTCAGGCTCAAACACTGGACCCACTTCAATGCCCTCCCCTGCTGCCAATCTTGCTCCTTGCCCTATGCATTATGTGGCACTCGAACTCACATCGGGCGAGAATGGGCATGCGATGGGCAAAAGGGCGTGAGATGAGGACGATGGATTTCGATAAGAGGGCAAGAGGCAAGAAAGATCGCTGCATGATGGCGCTGAGGTCGCGCAAAGCCCAAAAGAGGGGCTTAACGTAGGTGGGGATGCTGCTGGTCAGGAGGCTATGGTACAGAAGGCAAGGAGATAGAGCAAGCGGCCTTTGACTGGTTGGCGTCGGTCTCGCCGCCGAGAAAGAGTCCGCGAGCTGTACGTCGTGCGGACCACGGTCGACTGTAAAGCATCGACCACAGGCGGAGGCGACCTAGAGGTACCAGTAAGGCAGTCCAAGGTCGGGGCCGCCGCGGTTGAGCTAGCAAAAGGGGTGCAAATGTACCAGTGTGCGGTCGTCAAGATCAATCTACGTCTCAGTCAGGCGCCCGCGAAAGGCAGTAGTCGAGCGCACCTTCTTGTGCATCCACTGCGTGTCAAGGCCACCAGTGCTCAACATCGGCCGTCCGAGACGAGGAACGGCACGTACGACACGATCCTGGTGGTCGTCGACCGGCTGACCTGCAGGGTGCACCTGACGCCTGTCAGACAAACCGACCGAGCACGAGAAGTCGCGGAAGCACTCACCGAGTCGGTCTTCAAGCTGCACGGTTTCCCCTCGGACATCGTGTCGGACCGCGATACGAGGTTCACAAGCTTGTTCTGGAAGGAGATCAACAAGATCCAAGGAGTCAGCCTCAAAATGTCCACGGCCTTCCACCCGCAGACGGACGGACTCACCGAGAGGATGAACCAGACACTAGGCGCGATGCTCCGCAACCTGACGACGGCGGCGAAGCGCGACTGGGCCCGACGCCTGCCGGCGATCGAATTGGCGATGAACCTGAGTAGGTCGGCAACGACTGGGTTCAGCCCCTTCTTCCTCAACTACGGACGACTCCCGACCGTGGGCGACTGGACGGCGAATGGCGCGAGGTACCCCGGCGTCAGACGACACGCAGAGAGGATCCAACTGGCACTCCTCCAAGCGCACGACGCGATCATCTCGGCTCGGACAGTCCAGTCCTTCAAAGCCAACAGAAGGAGGACAGCGACGTACCTGAGTGTCGGCCAATGGGCGTACCTATCCACGCGGAATCTGACCGTACCAAAGGGAAGGTCGCGTAAGCTGGTGCCGAAGTACATCGGACCCTTCAAGGTCGTCGAAGAGATCGTCGCCGGACGAACGTACCGCCTCGCCCTGCCAGGCTATCTTGCGGCGCGCAGCACGCACGACGCATTCCACGTCTCGCTGTTGAGGCCCTTCGTCCCCTCGGACGACTCGCGATTCCCGGGACGGGAGGCCGGACGGTCGTTCGGAATCGACGGCGACCTGGAGGACGACGCCGACGAGAAGCAAGAGCGCGAGGTCATCATCAGCCACTCCGGATTAGGAACGACGGCCCGCTTCGCTGTCCAAACCGACGGACGCACGACATGGCGCAGCCACGAGATCGTGAAGGGGACGGACGCACTCGGTGGGTACCTCGAAGCGATGGGGGTCGACCGGGTGGGCGAGTTGCCGTTCCAAGCGGTCCTAGGGGAGGACAAAGAAGACAAAGGGTCAGCCCCTTTCTCAAATAAAAGGAGGCGGTTCGGTCGGCCACAACAAGGGTTGGCCGCTTCGGACAAAAGGAGCCCAGATCGCACCCGGCCTACAAGAAGGAGAAGCGTCAACACAAGCTGGAGGGCGTCTCACACACCCTCCACGCTCCCATCCGCACTCGCCAACGGCCCTCCATGTCGCAGACAAACGTCCCCCTCTCTACGCCGACCAGCCCCCCGCGCCTCGGCGACCCACGCCTGCAGCAACCCAGCCTCGCCCCGTCCCCGACCCCACGTCGACCCTCACTCTACAAGAGGCGACAGAAGAACTCACTGCTCGAGCAATCGGCATGATGACCCTGGCGTCGTCGATCTTGCGGACGGCACGGACCGACGAGCTTGCCTGGTTGGACGAGCTGACGAGGGCGAAGACGGTGTCGGCCGGCCACGAGAACCAAGCCGCACAAGGTCGATGTCAGCTCGACGTGCAACGACTGGAGACGGCAAACCAGCGCGAGGCCAAAGAGCATGCTCAAGACCAACTCACCGTGGCCGGGACCCGGATCGAGTGGCTGCTGGCCGAGCAGACGGACCTGCAGCGGAGGGCCGACCGCCTGGAGGACGAAGTCGCCACCCTTCGTCAGCAGCTCGACCGGTCCGAGTCAAAGGGGGCCGCGCGGCACTCACCCTGCGGGCAAGGCCGGGCAGTCAAGCGGCCGAGGGCCTACGAGAGAGAGCCCCCCGGCGGCGCGTCGGTGGTGGATGGAGAGGCGACGGAGGAGGCTTGGGGGGAGGTGCTGAGCTGAAGCGGCCGCGTCTCGCCCAGTCCGAGCCCGCACGCTGGAGGGCGGATGTCACGCTCGTCACTCGGCACGCGTAACCCAAGCACAACGGCCGGCCAAGCACGACCGACCCCTTCCTTCCCTTTCAACCTCCCTTCCTTTCACAGCAACAAAGGACAGCGCACTGTCTCTCTCCCCTCCTCCTTGTTCTCCTTCCTTGCCCCCTTGCGACAGTCAAAACCCCTTCATTCTGAAGACACGATCGCGCCACTCCCTTGTCCCTGCCCCTTGTTCCCTTTCCCTCTTTTGTTTCCCCAACGTTTCAGAGCCCTCTTCCCAGTAGTATCAAAGCAGCAGAACCCCAGTAGCTAGTAGTAGAAGATCAAGACTTTTGGAACCCTGTCCATTTTCCCCTGCGCTTGCGAGAGTCTCCTTCGACCAACCCTCGCGAACACACGGTCAGAGTAACCCAAAGGTTACATCTTTTTCAGGGCCTTAATCAAGGTCTACCCCTCGCCCTTGGACTAGCTACCCAGGCGGCACCACTCAACACCCTCGAGAGACGTCTCAACCCTATCAGTGATCAATCATGCTGTTCGGGTCAGTTCCGGAAGCCTCCGGCCTCAAAGGAGGCCTCGTCAGTTCGTCAGAGGACGCCAACAAGTACTTGTGGGATCAGTACATCCCCTCCACCCGCTTCAGCGGGTCGGTCAGCACAACCGTCCAAGGACGGCCGGAGGATCTAGATGAAGGAGACATCTTCATCAGCACGGACCGCTTCGATTGGGCCGACGACGTTGAGTCGACCCTGTTCGAGGTTCGCGTCGCGAGCGCGACGCGGCCCACCCGGACCTCGGTTCGGACAAAAAGAGAGGTGGCCGCAACGGTCGCCGCTACACCGGCTAGCCCGGCCCCAAGCTCGAGCGCCCGGGGCCGGGGCGCCCCATCTTCGTCCCTCGCTCAGCCCGTCCCTCTCGCTCGAGCAAGCGCGCCACTCGTCGAATCCAATGCCCCTACACCTGAGCTCACAAGAACATCGGAAGCGAGTCATGGGTCAGCCCCAACGCCGCTGTCACCAGCGGACCACAACTCTGAGGCCGATAACGACTCACTGTCCGACCGGTCCGACTCGACGGCCCGAGGAGCGTCGACCTCGTTGGCCGAGACGACCGACTCGGACGAGGACGATCGCGTTGGTGAGGACCTGATCCAAGACGAGACGTTCGAAGCTTTCCGTCAGCGACAAGACGCGCTTGAAGAAGACAGGATTGAAGAGCTTTCTCACCCGGACCAAGACCTCGGCCTCAGCACGGCGGACCAATCGATCCGTGACGCCTTCAACGTCCTGGGGGATGGCGATGATACGTTATCCGTGCCCCCGCTCGCGACAAGCACTCCGCGAGTGATGGGAGCATCTGCGCGAACGGATAGATGAACCACCCTCTCGGTCAGCGGCGGCGCAGGCGGAGGAGGCGGATGCGGAGGGGGCTCACCCTCAGACAGCGACCCGAGCGACGACGACGACACCAGCTCGTCGGAATCGTCTACCGACTCGGACGACGAGGAGGACTTCTCGATGCCTACCCTTCAGCCCACGCCGAGCGGCCTCGATCGAGACGGACGCCGCCTCTGGAGGCAGCAGCAGCAGCAGCTTCGACACGCCGCAAAGATGTTGAAGAAGGCTGCCAGCCTGCAGAGGGAATGGAAGAAGTCAGTCAAGACGTCCAAGAAAAGGAAGACGGACGTCAAGAACACGCCATCGTACGACGGCAAGGAAGACATCGATGCCTTCGAACGATGGTGGTTGGAGACGAAGACCTACTTCAAACTCAACCGCACGCCAGAGGACCACCAAATCCCCCTCCTCGGCACTTTCCTCAAGGGCAAGGCCGGCACATGGTTTTATGCTGTCGTGGCGTACAAGACGCATCAGTATACGCCAAGAGAGGTGAAAGACAAGCTTCTCACGTACTGCTTCCGGGCCTCCTACCTCGACGGCCTTCGCGACGCCTTCGACGATATAGGCCAGACCGAGCACGAGTACTTAGAGGAGTACTACGAGCGCGTCCAGCGCCTGGGCCGACGAGTTGGCGCGACCGAAACCGAGGTCGGGCTGCGCTTCTTTAAGGGAGCGCAGTTGTACCTGCGGACGAGGTGGGCGGAAGCAGGGATGAGAGCCGGCACGACCGAGGTCAGCACCCTCCTCAGGGCAAGAGGTTCGAGGAGGCACGAGCCCTCCGAAAGGAGGAGGAACGACGCACCAAGAAGAAGGACCCTCTCGACCAGAAGCCAGCGCGCGACCGAGACGGTCGAGGGTCGAAGTCATTTTCTGACAGGTCGAGACGGAACGACGAGTCAAAGGGTGATCGGTCGGACCAACGAGGCGACGAAAGAAGGAACGACGCACCCCGACCACCGATGGCCAGCGCGGCCGCACGACCATCCAACCCGGCTTCTCGGACGCCTGGATACATCTCGAGAGAGGAGCTCGAGCGCCGAAAGACCAAGGAGCTCTGCTTCGGCTGTGGGCGAGCAGGTCACCGCAAAGCTGACTGCCCCGCAGCGGCAAAGGGGGAGACGACGGTCAAGAGCGGCAGCCTCGTCCTGCGAGACGAACATGACGAGGACGACGACAACGAGATCACGCTCCGGTCAGCAGCCGCGAACATCGGGCCCTTGTCTAGGAGAAAGCACTCAACGGCGCGGGATGACGAACATGAAAAGGAATTACATGGACGGCGGTGTACCGCCATATCTGCTCAATCAGGAGAGGAAAGCAAGCGAGAGCGGGGCACAGTCAGCCCTAGTTGAGGCAAAGGATTCGGAGCGATCAATCAATCGACGTACCTCCATGTCGCCGTGGATGCCACCCTGGTTGTGCGTAAGGAGGAAGGAGACCTTGAGTCAGTGCTACGGTTTCAGCGATCCGAGAGTAAGAGCTAGGGCGCTACCTGCAGGTCGAAGCTGTAAGGGGTCGCCGAGCCGCTGTGGACACTGTCAACATCAGAAAGCCCCAATCAGCCCTTTCGTCTGTAAAGCGACACCGACATCAAAGAGGATGAAAAAGGAGGGGGGGGGAGAGCACATACAGGACGACAGTCCCGGTCGGGGAGCCGTAATGATAGCGGTTGACGCCGACGTTGTGTTTGAATAGGCAAGGACCTGCGCATCCGAGCCATTTTGGTCACCAGTCCATCAACGGGGACACGTTGGGGCAGGAGCCCGATCAAGGAGACGTGCGCGGAAGAGGGGGAGAGGGAATGGGGAATAGGGCTAAGGAGAGGAAAGGGGAGGTGCGCACGAGGGTCCGTCGGCCGGCCGCAGAGGATTTAGGTGATCAAAATTCGCTTGCCCGGTCGCGCGTCGTCACAGGCCCTTCGGATGTCCTCGAATTTATTCTCGAACACCTGTCTGGAATAAGATCACACGACAACAGAAGCAGGTGAGTCGACGCATGGAGAGGACCGCCAAGTCTGGAAAACGACAGGAAAGGGCGAGAGAGGCTGAGAGGGGAAGTGGGCAAGCCAAAGAGACATACTTCCAGCGCGACAGTCCCTGGGTCTCGCTCCGGTAGAGGACGATCGACTCGATGTCGTGATGGACCAAATTCAGCATTCGAGTGACCATGCCAGCGAGGTCAATGATGTTTTCTGCGCCACCCTGTAGTCGAACCTCGCTCTTGGGTGGAAAGTGAACAGGACGGAAAGTCAGAGTCACAAAAATCAGGCGCTCGCACCGAGGAAAAGGAGGGAAAAAAGGACATGGGTGATGGGGGTCGTACCTGCCAATCCCGCTGCCGCAAAAGGCAGGTCAGCGAGGCAATCGACAGCGGCGCGGCATCGGTCCAGCCCGATACGAGATCGGCTCCGATGATGAGGGTCTTGTGACAGTCGGACGCTGTGAACACATGCCAGTTGAGACCGCCTAACTTCAGGTTGACTGGTCACGGAGGAGGGGCAAATAAAGGACAAAGGTAAAAGTCGCCGAGTCAGCATCTCAGCCGATAGCTCGAACGGTCGCTGGCGACCAGGGCAAGGGTGGAAAGTAATGGGCCAGGAGAGACGCTTACGCTTGGCGCAGACTTCAAAAGCGTATGCCGAGTACCGATCACGCACGCGGTCTCGCGCAACGCCTATGTCGACGCCTGCGGTCCGATCACGGCAGCCAGCGAAGGGCGAGGCCAGCGTCAGCGAAAAGCAGACGGCCAGACGCCAAAAATAAGATGAGAGTCCGCACGCTCGGTAGCCACCGCGAAGTCGCTCGTGCCAGCAAGAGCGATGCGCTTGACCTCGCTGTAGACGTCGTTAGCCCCGGCCGTAGGTAGTATGCAGAATGCCGAGCACGAGCTGCGCGCTCTTGAGCACGCCGAAGGCCTGCTCGTGCTGCGTACTGGCCGCTCCGACGGCCTGGTCAAGTGCAATGCGCAGATTCTCGCCTTAAGCGACCCTCACGCAGTTGTTTGGGAAAAGGGTTGAGAGGCTGCTCTTTACTCCTCCACTCGCTTTCGGGGCGAGACCTGAAGGATATTGTCCTCGCGCCCCAGGTCGTTGGTGATGACGTCCCACGGGCGCGCTGGAAGCGCTCGCGAACGACGACCTTCCTCCCAAGCGGCTCCCACTCTGGCTCGTCCTTCTCTGCGCACTCTCGCTCGTTCCTTTTGGTCTGGCGGACGCCTTTTGTCTTGTAGCGCTTGAATTCGACCAGCATCTCAATTCACGACGCCTGGGCGTGCTCCTGCGTCGCTCGATGGAGACTACCATCTTAATGTCGCCTTGCCTCACAGCGAGACGTTCTCGTGCGGTAGTGGTAAGGACGACTCGGCGAGCAATGACGTCAAAAAAGGGGACTTAGAAGTTGGCAGTGACCTTCGCGTCGGACAGACTGTTGACCTTGAACTTTGCCGGCGCATAGCCCAGCGGCATAGCCCAGCGACCGGGCACCACGCCCTCCTCCCTGCTGACAATGAACAACGCGATGCTGTCCACCTCTGCCTACATAGTCGGACGCGCTCGCGCCGGAGAGAGCTTCACTGAAGGACGCGAGCTGAATTGGAGGCGATTGGTCGCCAAAGTCGACCATCCCGTGTTCTTTTCCGCGGCAAGGCCACCAGCGCCCTCCCCGTCAGCCGCCATCGAGTTGCTCTATACCGTCGTTCAGAATTGCGATTGATGGATGATTAACCAAAATCAACAGACATGCAGCTGGCTTAGCAAAGTGGTCTACTGCGATTGATTAGAAATCAATTCCTCTCTGAGGGCGCAGGTTCGAATCCTGCAGCCAGCTTTTTGTTTTAGTTCTCTTTTCTTCTATCTTGTCCCTCCACGTTCAGTTGCTGCCGCCAGCCTTGCTTTCTTCTGCGCTTTGCCCAGTCGTCTTGCCAGCCCCAGGATGTTGCGGTCGGTGCAGAAATTGGCCAAGACGGTGACGTCGAAATGTGGCGATGTCAATTCTCGTCTGGACGCGGAAAAAGAGCACACGCCGCGCTTCAGTGCGGTAAGGGCCGATGTCGCCACGTTTTGAAAAAGCACGTGAAATTGCGCTAGTCAATCGATGAAGAGACTCACGAGCGAGTCCAATCCTGAGGAACCTGATAGCAGCAGTCAGACGTTGGCTCGCAAAAGCGGGAAGAGCTCTGCAAAATACATAGCGGCGAGTAGGATGATCAAAGGTGGTGTTCTCATCTTTAATGGGGGATGCTGTCATCTTGAAGATGAGCCCTCGACAGCACGCGCTATCTTCGGTGCTTTTTCTTTTCCTGTGAAGTTCTGTTCTTGATGACTCGGCCGTGTTCTATTCGCACGCTTCAAGGTTGCGAGCTACGTCTGTTGATATCGCTAATTGCGCCGTCCCTTCGCGCTCGCGAGCGCGCTGGAGCATGTTGCGGGCTTCGGTGACCTTGGGCAGCATCTAGTCGACGTACTGCGGGTGAGAAGCAGTCAGACGAGGTCAGCGGCTCAGGCAGCCTGGACCTCGAGCGAGGTCGCAGCAGACGCACCTCCCCGTCCGCCCCGCGGACGTTCTCTCCCTTGGCCTTGCGCTCCTCTCGCAGCTGCTTCAACTACGTTGTCTCCGCCACAACAACCTTTGCCGGGGAGCTTAATTTCGGTTCGGTTGGCGGCGTCGCGCAAGGTTTGGTAGTAGCGCGGCTTGCCCTCTACCGAGCGGGAAGGGGGGCACGGGGGAGAAGATGGTCAGCAAGGGCCATTTTCGTCGCCTGCTCGAGAGGTCGGAGGAGGAGGGGGGAGGGGCGAGGTGGGCCGCAATCACCGGGGTGAAACTGGGCCACATGGGCAATCACCTCCTTCCAGGACCACTCCGGGTGCTCGTTGTTGTATCTTTCGAACGCTTTCTGCTCCGCCTTAGTCCAAAGAATGCTTGTTTTTCGGCCGTCCATCTAAGGAGGCATCTTGGGCGGGCGGTAGAGCGGGATGTGGATGAGGGTGGTGGTCGGGTGAGTGGCGGTCAGGCGGGACCCGACGCTGTCGGTCATCCTTGAGTCGTCACCCGCCCTCTGACACGTGACGGATCAAGTGACGACCGTCTTATCGACCTGTCCACCCCCTTCCCTCTGCATCATGCCCTCCTCGTTGCGCCTGCCGAACGCTCCTCCAGCCTGCGCCTGCGATCACCCTCGCCCGTTCCCCAGCTTCGCCTTCGCCGCAGACCTGTTCAGCTGGGCCCCGAGCTCGATCAGTCAGCTCGCTCGCCCGCCTCTCTGACTTTATCTCTGTCCCTCCCCCTTGCAGTGTAAGTCTGCTGCGACGCCTACCCGGACGGTGGGCGGCTTTTTGATGGAGGGAGAGCGATGCGCTGATCAAAAACTGCCAGCGACTGCATTTGTCATTGTCTCTCCACAGCCTTCTCCGCGCCCGGATCAGTTGTCCCACGCGAGAAAGGCAAACCTCCGCTGCTGGCTAGAAGTCAGGGAACACCTCCTCGAACGTCTTGGCTGGCGACCCAGACTCGTTCCAACCCGGCTCGGACAGCTCAGACGACCGTGTGTCATCGATCGAGATGCCTATCGTTAAAGGGGGTAAACCGCTACAGGCAAGAACGCCCCCTTTCGGCAGTCAAATAACCCGGGCGCACTCGAGTGCGCGAAACTCGAACCTTTTTTCATAGAGGAGGGAACATCTCTGCCGGCGGGAAGTTGACCGTATGCGCGTTCTTTACGTTGTCAACGGTGAGGGCATCAAGCGCAGCCCAGAGAAAGTCAGCAAGATGCTCGCCTGGCCAAGGCCGAGCAACATTACGCACCTCCAGGTGTTCCGAGTGCGCCGGGTACTTTCTTGATCAACATGTTAATGGGATAGCTGAGAATAAAAGACTCTAGCTGCCATTGAACTCAAAAACTCAACAATAGGTCAATTCGATAGCGCAATCCGTTCCTATGCCTC
>MVAK01000234.1:0-10000 GCA_014825535.1 Cystofilobasidium bisporidii
TGTTGTATGTTGAGTGAGTGTTTGTCGTAGGGTTAGGAGTGCTTGGGGGGGGGTGGGGGGAGTGTGGGGGGGGGGGGGGGGTGTGGGGGGGGGGGGGGGGGGGGGGGGGGGGGGGGGGGGGGGGGGGGGGGGGGGGGTGAGAGGTCAGGGACGAATCGCGAACGAGGTGGGATGAAGCTGGAAAGCGAGGGGCGGAGAGAGAGGAGAAGAAAGAAGGCAAGGGACGGAAAAGCCCCACCGAGCGTCAGTCGCATCACCTCGACCCGGTCGTTGCGCCCGCTCGCAAAGACCGTCCCCGTCCTGCGCTCCATCAGCTCGAGCGCGTGGGCGAGCGCCGCCTGCTGGTGGGGGGTCGTGAGCTCGGTGTGGGAGGGTGCGCTGTACCGGGTGAGGGCGGGGGGGGGGGGTTAGCTTGGGAAGGCAGCGCTGGAGTCGCGGGAAGAGCGGGCAGGAGGGGGAAAGGAAGGAAAGCAAACCGACGTGAAGGCCGACCACGCAAGCCAGTCGAGGACGTTGTCCCGCCGGATCTCGGCCCACTCGGCGTTGAAGAACCACGTGCGCATGCTGAGGAGGCGCAGGCGCGACGAGGAGGAGGAGGAGGAGGAGGAGGAGGGTCCGCGTGGGTGTACATGTGAGTGTGTGCGTGGGAGTTGAGGGAGGGTTCGAGCGAACGGCGCGGGCGGTGGAGCAGTCCAGGCAGGCAGGACGGAAAAGATGACGGTTGGAGAGAGGAGAAAGCCAGCAGGGCAAGGCGGGGAGAGGGGAGGGGTGCATGTGCGAGTCGGACGATCAAGAAAGAGGGCGGGGGGGAGAGGGGGAGGTTGGACCGCGCCGCAACCGGGCAGAGGTCCGAGATCGGGGTGGGCATGGTGTATGCGCGAGGGCCGGGAGATGGGAGGGACCGAGAGGGAGGCCGCGTGGAAGTGGGAGCAGAGAGGTGAAGTGTGTGTGTGTGTGTGTGTGTGTGTGTGTGTGTGTGTGTGTGTGTGTGTGTGTGTGTGTGTGTGTGTGTGCGTCAGTCGCGGACCACCGGCAGGAAGGGATAGATGAACGAGCGAGCGAGGGCAAGAGAGGCCTGAAGCGGGCGGGCGGGCGGGCGTGGGATGGACGGAGAGCGGCAAAGGGAAAGACAACGACCGACGGACTGACCGCTCGCGAAACTCGACGGCGCGGGGGTCGGTCGGCTCGAGCCTCTCCACCCCGTCGTCGTCGTCGGCGTCCTCGTCGTCGTCGCCTCGGCGTCCACAGCGGTTGATACCGTCCGAGTCTTGGAGCACCTCGTCGAGCGCCCTTTCCCCTTCGTCCTTGCCACGACTGTCGCTGCTGTTAGGCGCGCCATCTCCCGTCACCACGGCAGCGGCGTCAGCCGAGCCCGACGGAGCCTTCGACAACGCGAGCCCGGCGCGGAGGATGGTGCCGAACATGGACCTGAGCTTGGGGTCCTGGGTCGGCCGGCTGGCCAGGGGTGGCTGGATCGAGCGGGCGAGGATCCAGAGGCGGATCGACCACAGGACCTGTCGTTTCGTTTCGTTCGTTCGTCGGGTGGGTGGGTCGGTTGGTCTGGGTCAGCTCCGTGAGAGCCGGGAGGAGCGAGTGCAAGCTGCGAGCTCTGGCGGCGGGAGCTGTGTGTGTGCGAGATGGGAGAGACGGGAGGACGGACCTCGACGAGGGCCCAGACGAGCCAGAGCTTGCCTGCGGTCGACCTGTCTTGCCACGCCTGTTGGAGCGAGCGTCCCTCACCTGACAGTAGTCGTTGGACGACGAGGGCGTGAGCGAGGGCTGCCCAAGCGGACGGAGCGAGGGACCAGACGGGGAGGACGGTGATGAGCCAGGTGGGGTAGAAGGACCAGGGAGGGGTGGTCGGTAAGCGGAGGTAGGTGCGGAGGAGACAAGGGGTGCCGAGCAGGAGCGAGAGGGCGACGGCCCAGGGCAGGAAGGCCAACGACGACGACATGGCTGGGGAACGAGAGAAGAGGTTGGCTGGGGGGAGAGAGAGAGAGATCTGCCCTGATCGATCGCCCTGATCGATCGCCCTGACCGATCGCCCTGGTGGCTGAGCTGATGGATCGCCCTGATCGATCGCCCTGGTGGCTGATGCAGCTGGCCAGGGTCATGAGGTCGAGCCAGCTCCACCAGGCAAAGGCAGGCGCGTCTCTCCCCTTTGTCACACGCACACGGCCCTCCCTCCCCGACACTCGTTCAACCCCCCCCACCCTGCAGCCCTCTCGCCTGACAGCCAGTCGACACCCGGACCTCCTTGTCCCTCCTGCACCCGCCCACCCACCCCACCCCCGCACCCAACTCTGCCAACGCCTTCCCAACCCACCATCAAAGAGAGAGAAAAAAACAACAACACCCCCTCTCTCTCTCTCCTCTCCCTCTCACCCGACCATGCTCGCCCGCCTCTCGCTCGTCGCTCTCGTGCTCGGCTCATCGGCAGTGAACGCTCAGTCGTCGTCGTCGTCGTCGTCATCGTCGGCTAGCGCTGTGCGTCAAAGCTCTTCCTTTCTTTCCTGGCTGGCAAGGAGGTGGGTTCGCTTGGGGGCTGGCGGGAGGGGCGCGCGCGCGCGAGCCAGGGCGATCGACCGACCGGTCGACAGCTGAAGGGGCTGGCAGCAGGCAGGGCCGGGCACCCATGCGGGGGGCAAGACCCTGCCTCACCCGTCGGCCACCGTGGCCGGGCCCGCTGTCTGCTCGCCTCCGAACGGAAGGAGGCGGATCGAGGGTTGGGCAAGGGAGGAGGAAGGAAGCAAGCAAGCAAGCAAGGCAGGCGGCTCGCCGCATCTCGTCGTCGTCCCTTGGGTCTCCTGAGCACGCACCGGCGCGCGCGCTTTCGCCAGACTCCTTCGTTTCGACGGCTGACCGACCGCCCCAACGCCCCCTTCTGCTCGGCCAGACGTCGTCGGCTTCGTCGAGCAGCTCGACCGCCTCGTCGTCCATCATCCCCTCGGGCCTCTCGGCCGGCTGCTCGACCTTTCTCGGCGCGCTCAACAGCGACGCCACCCTCTCGGCCTGCGTCACCCCGCTCCTGACGCTGACCAACGCCGCCGCCGTCTCGTCCAACACGTCGGCCCTGGCCTCGTCGCTCGACTCGCTCTGCGCCGCCTCGGGCTGCTCCAACGCCTTTGTCCGCGGCCGGCTGACCGACTTCTACGGCAACTGCTCGGCCGAGCTCGCCGACGGCGACAGCTCCGTCAGGTCCCTCTACGACATCCTCTACACGGTCGTCCCGCTCAAGGAGGTTGTCTGCACCAAGGACGAGACCTCGAGCGACTACTGCGTCGTCGCCCTCTCGGCCAACGTCACGACCTCTGCCTCCAACGACACCCTCTCGACGAGCGCCAACGGCACGGCCAGCACCAACAGCACCTCGTCGGTCCTGCTCGCCTCGACCCACAACCACGCCGTCGTCGGCTCGTCCTCCTCGCCGGCTGCGTTCGCCGGCCAGCACCTCTCGACCGCGTCCCTCGCCTCGACGGCCGGCGGCCTGGCCGCCAAGCGGGCGCTGACGACCGGCTCGGACGGGACCTACCCCAACGCGACGACGTACCGCTCGACCAACCTGCCCTACCTCTTCATCCAGCCCTCGGACGGGGCCTCGATCCTCTGCTCGTCCTGCGCCCAAGCCGTCTTCTCAGCCTACGCCCAGTGGGAGACGCAGACGACGTACGCGCTCGGGCTGTCGGAGAGCCCCATCCTCGGCGGTCAGGCCGCCCTCTGGTCCGCCGCCCAGACGACGTGCGGGACGACGTGGATCGAGGGCATCGTCAGCGCCGCGACGGCGAGCGGGTCGAGCGCCGACGAGGGCTCGTCGACCTCGGCCCTCTCGGCAGCGGACAGGTCGGCCACCGCCAGCACCGCCCTCGTCGCGGGCGTCCTGGGCGCGCTGCTGGCGCTCGTCCTCTGAGCTCCTCTGAGCAAGCAGTGAGAGAGGGGACGCCGAGCCAACCCCCCCCCCCCCTTCCCCCTGGTCTCGCTCCCTCTGCAGCACATCTCCTTCCTCCGCCCAAATCGCCCCTTGCATCCCACCCCACCCTCCAGCCTCTTTCGGTCCGGCACCGCCCCTTCTTCTTCCTTGCTCGCAAACCTGGCCCCCAACCTGATACCCCCACTTTGCCCTCCCCTGCCAAACACTTGCCCTGGCTCACTCGCGCTCCGACCTCCCTTTTCCCCCTTCTGCATCCCCCCCCCCCCCCGCCCCCCGGGCGCGCGCGCCCGCAACCCTCCATTCTAGCCATCACGGACTTTTCCCTCCCTTTTCTCTGGAGCTCGCACGACTCGACCTCGCACATAACCTCCCTTCGCCCACCTCCACAGGACGGACCCTTCCACACCCCCCCCCCCCTCCAGTACGCTACGCTGCTCTCCTCCTTGAAACTCCGAGACGTTTCCCAACCTCGCCATGTGCAGCCGTTCCGTCGTCTGTCGTTCGCAAGCCCCTAGAGGCGAGAGTTGAAAGGGGGGGGGGGGATGGTGTGGGGGGGAGATGGGGGCCGCATCATCGAGCACTGCATGGATGCAAACGTCCTGCGTTCGTCGTCGGTCAAGGTCGGAGGAGCGAGACCTTTGATTCAACGCGCCAAGAACGTGTCCAGCAGCTCGACCAGGCGGGGCGCCCGGCTGGGGTGGGGTCTGTCGGACCTCGCTGCGAATCGATGACCACCCCCTCGAACGCAGGCAGGCACGACGACGGGTCGAGTACCCAGACGCCGCCCATCGACGACTTGGCCTCCTCGCCCGACGCCCGACCGCGCCGAAGGACGCGTCGCCGTCATCGACCCGCTCTGGGACGAGCAGCAGCAGCTTGCAGCCCTCGCGGAGGCTGGGCGGTCGTTCGTCGTCGGGCTCTGCTTGGCTGACTGGCCTGCGCGCGCGCGCGGCGATCCTCCACCTGCCTGCCTGACACAGGCAGGCAGGTCGGGCAGAGTCGGCGGCCGCCAGTCTGGAAAAGCTGGCCCGCGACGACGGGCTCAAGCAAGGACGCCGGCGGACGTTCGTTTCCTTTTCGCGCCGGACGTGAGTCGCCGCCGCCTGCAGCCGGGGCGTGCCACCGTTGTTGGCCATGGGCAAAGCTCATCAACAAAGGGGTTTCTCATGCCAACCGGGCCTGCCGGTCAAGCGTCGGGATTGGATCTGAAGCCGAGGCCGGCTGGCTCGACGCACGGGGCTGAAGTAGAGCTGGCCGAGGCTCGCCTTGCTAGACGGATGAGGCCGGAGGAGCGGCCTTCGGGGAGCACGAGGTTGGCGCACGAGACGGGTCGTTGAAAAGTCGTCCTGGCGGCTCAACTGGAACGTCGAGGCTGATGAGCTGCTGCATCGGCTCCGACGGTCCTGGCGCTGTCGAGGTCGGTGCCAGGCTGGGGCCAGCTGGTTGCCAGGCTCGCGAGGTCGCGGCTGGCCCCGACGGGCGCCCACGTTCGTCTCCCGACAGCTGCTTGGTGGGCCAACCCCCCGCAACAAACGAGCTGACACCCCCTCCCTCGGCCAGTCGGGGCCGGCAAGACAAGGGCGGGTCCGTGCTGACCGTGGCGAGCAGCGACCAACCAGACGAGCCACTCGCAGGGCGCCTGACCACCTCACCTGCGGCCAGGCCAGCTCTCGGATTCGCATCTTCGACAGGCCTTGCGACCCCCTTGCTTCCTTCCTTCTCGCACCAGACGGCCAAAGCTCCCCACGAAGCTCCAGTCGTGTCCGGTCAGTCATCGCTCCTTTTCCTTCTGACCTCATCCCGAGCCTGCTGGCTAAGCCGCGGCTGCTCTTCCTTTCGCAGGTCACCCTCTCACACCTCCCTCGTTTGGCTCGCCCAAGCTGCGACGACCCCGGCAGCGCGGCATGGGCAGCAGCCCAGACTCGACTCCTACACCATCCCTGCGGGAGTCGTCGAGCTTTGAGACGCTCGTCCCACGCACGTCGCCGACGCCCGAGCAAGAGGAGCAAGCCGGTCTCCTGGTCAGCTTCGCTTTCCTCCCAGCGGGCCAGATCAACCCCTCGCAATGATCGCTGACTGGCCGCTCCATCTGCAGGACATTGTCGCTCTCGACGACCTTGCCGAGGCCGCATGGCAGCTGTACGATCTCTGCACGCTACCAGACGCCCAGCCTCGCCGGGCGCAACGGCTGGCGACGGGTCTGCTCCGGCCTTGCCCATCCCCTCCGACGTCTGCCCTCGACAGCCCAACCGCTCCTGCGACATCGACCGGTCGGTCGGCACCCGCCATCGACCGACTCGGACAGCTCAAGGGCGCCGTGGCGATTCTGATTGGCCTTCACGCGCTTTTGATCAGTCACGAGGCGGATCCGACCTGCCTGGAAGGCCTGTTGCAGGCGCTCGTCGGCGTCTGCATCAAGGGCGTCATCCGATCTCCGAGAGTCGCCGGTCCCGACCAGCGCCTGCACAACGAGTTGGTCGAGCGTCTCGTCGGCGATGTCCTCTACGATCAAGACTGCCCCTGGTCGGTGTGGCAGCTCGCTGACCACCTCGTCGACCAGACGGAACGAGCGCTCGATCGGTCGCCGGCCGACGGCGGGTACGACCGGCAGACGGGCAGGGTCCTCATCAACATCGTCTACCTCAGGGCGCTGCTGGCATCGGCGAGCGAGTCTCAAGCTCTGGCCGACACCCGCTCAAGCTTCCAGTTGACAGAGGTGAGTGCGCCGTCCGTCTTTGGCTCGCGTCCGCTCAGCGCGCTCGCACTCACTGGCTGACGACACGCTCTCGTGCCCCCCCCCCCCCATCCCATTTTCCCCCTCAGGTCATCAAGCTCGGCTGCGCCATGTCCATCTTGGGTGCATCTCCCTATCCGCTCGACAGCTGCAGCCCCCAAGAGGCCCACATCTCGACCCTCGTCTGGAAGAGTCGCAAGCGGCTCGAACTGTTTGGCCACGTCGACGTTGCGCTGTCTGGCCTGCCCGATGGCGGCAGCGGCTTTGACCGGTGGGCGGGGGGTGCACAGGAGCGCACGCGACAAGCCGAGGAGAGACGACGCAAGCAGGACGCCGAGAAGGCAACACGGCGACGTCCGGTCGCTCATCGGAGCCGCACGACGCCTGCCCGCCCGGCGGGCGACAACGACGACCTGGTCGATGTCGAGGAACCCGTGGGCCAGCTGCTCGCGCCACCTCTCCGCCTCAAAGGCAAAAAGATCCGTCATTGTCGAGCCGGCTCGTACCACGGCCGTCAGCCGGCCGATGGTATCCTCGGTCTCAGCACATCGACGGCACCAGCCAAGGACTCGGCCGTCGCGCTCTGCACCCCGTCGGCCGCGCTCTCGACCGGCGTCTTGCCAGGCGCACCCGCGACCGACTACTTTCAGTACTCGACCAGCATGATCCCCAGCCGGCGAAGCGTCTCCGCCACCAGCCTACCGTCCCTCGAGCGACGCGCCTCAACCTGTCTGCTCCGCACGCCGCCGACCTCGCCGACGACGGCCGCCGGCCCCGACCTTGACCCCCACCTTGCCTCGCTCAAAGCGACCGTCCCCCGCCCGCTGCCGACGCTCTTGTCGACCCGGCCCATCTTCTCGCTCGCGCACGGCGACTTTGCCGCGGTTGACGACGGCGCACCCGACCCGACGCCGCAGCGGACGTCGTGGGTTCGCGCAATCCCCGCCCAGGCGCGCTTCTTCAGCGTCCGCCTCCAGCCTCTAGCCTCGTTGACCAAGAAGACGTCCCCCTGGCCGCTCGTCGCCCTCCTCCCACCGCGGTCGGACGCACCGCACGACGACCAGCGGCAACAAGCACCCGAACCATCGTCCTCGTCGCAGGTGGTGTCGCCACCGCCCTCGCTCTCGATGTCGCTCTCGTCCCGGTCGAGCCTCCCATCGCCCTTGCAGTCGCCGAGGCCGATCCCCGTCGCCCAGGTGCCCTCAATCGGCTTCACGCCATCGTCGCATCACCCATCCGCCGGCGAGGACTCGATCTTCCCCTGCGGCGGCAGGACGCTCAAGTCGTACACCCCGCTCTCGTCCCGCCTCGACTGCAAGCTCCGCAGGGAGCTCTGATCCGGCCGCATTCGAGCTCACTTGCTTCGCTTCCTTTCGCCCTTGGCGTCTCAGCCGAGTTCTGTCCGGCTCGTATTTCACCCCCTTCCGTCCACTGTTCTACCGTTACCCGCACCGTCTTGTTTTTTTTTTTTCAAGCCACTCACCCTCCTGCATCGCTGTCGTCCATCGATCTCCTAGATTGCTTCCAAGCCCTCTCAACGCTGTATCGATCCAACATCTCCTTCATGTGCTCAAGTAGCAGTGCGAGGGCTGACGGGCGGCCGGCTTTGACAGGCACAGGCACAGCTTGCCTGCGACGCCAACGCTGCCGACGGACTTACACCCCACATCCTGGACTTACGATCGTCTTGAGATCTGGACGAGACTCGCGGGCGATCGTTGCGTCGCACATTGGCACGGGCCGTCGCAAACAGATAGGCTGGACAAAAGGGCAGGCGACGGCCTGCCCACCGGCCATCGAAGACGTCGCCATGGTGGGGCAGCGTTGCGCGCAGGTCACGACCAGGCTGGGCGCTGCAGCAGGTCGAAGCATCCGGTCGGCCGGCCGGTCGTTAGTGACGTCCCCTTCCTCCTCCTTCCCTTCCTCTCCTCCGTAGCCACCTCACTCCTGCAGGCGAGCGTTATCCGTCGCACATCTGGCAAGCCCAGCTCCCGCTCCTCCCACTTGTCGCCGCCACAGTCACACTCGGACCCCCTCGCAGCCGCCCGCGTCGCTCGCCTGCCCGCTCCTCCACTTGCACCGACTCCGCTTCCGCCTTCTGCTCCGCCATGGCCGAGCACGTCGCACCTCGACAGGCCGTCCCCTTGCCGCCGGTCGACCCGACGTCCACCTCGACCGCCGACGCCAACCCAGGCTCGGCCGCCATCTACACGGCAGCGTTCGCCGGCACAGTCGCGCTGCTCATCGTCATCGGCTGCTTGGTCGCCATTCGCGCGACCGTCCGCGCGCGTCGCCAGCGCGCTGCCGTCATCGACACCGGCGACGCAACCGCACCGGAGGACGACGTCTCTGAAAGCGCCGTGTTCTTCGCCCCGGTCGCCGATCATACCGATGCGTCGCGAGGCCGCAGGAGGACCGTGCCAAAGATGTGGGAGGTCAACTTTGACGAGAGCGACGGGGACGACAACGACCCGGCCCCCCACGGATCTCTCGACTGGGACGAGCTGACTACAGGAGCGCAGGAGGAAAAGATTGTGCGACCGTCCTCGCTCTTAGGGAAGCGCATGTACCCCGACCTCGACTGACTGGCCCGTTCGACGCTCACGCATGCTGGTCACAGCCGCTCTTCGTATCCGTCTCAGACGCCGCGCGTTCGCTCCTCGCCCAAAGCGACGTATCGACAACCTCGACTCGCCAGCCCGCTACGGCCGACTCATCGAGGCCGTCGTCCCAGCGCCGCCTGCTGCCGTCCTCGGCCCATCCGACCCCGACGCCCTCGGTCGCGTCCGGCATGGCACCCGTCGGGTCTCTCGAGGACGGTCTCGTCGGCATCGCACAGATGGGAGAGGCCGTGCGTGTCGGCGTGCCCATCCTGCTCCCGCACGAGCGCCCTGGTCGGCCAGCACTCGCTCAGGCGGAAGCTGCGCACCGTGCGCATGGCAGCGGCGCGCCAGAGGGCGATGAGGCCCTCCAGCCGATGGCTATCGGCGTCGAGAACGTCGAGCTCGTCAAGTTCTGATCGTCGGCGGCTGAAGTCAGGCTGCCGAAAAGCCTTGTGTCGGGTGTCGGGGGCGAGGAGTTTGAAAGGGCCGGGTCATCGCGTCGGGCGGTTTGACAAGCACGAGCGAGGCATGAGCGGAGTCGGCGCGGGCGGGGGAGGGAGGTGGACATGCTCACCCACACCCGCACAATGGTCATGCTTCTTTGACATCTCTCGGTGAGACCGATCAGGCTGACAGTCTCAGACGGACGAGCGAGGTCATGTCTGCACGAAGTCGTCAAGGACGTCTCGTTCAATCGGGCGTGGGAACTCTTTCGACCGACAGTGCATCTGCCTT
>MVAK01000235.1:0-10920 GCA_014825535.1 Cystofilobasidium bisporidii
GGTGCTGGTCTCGAAGCTTCAAGTTGAGGTGGGCAGGTGGTGCTGCCCAAGGCGTGTGGGGGCTAGATTGACTGTGAATGCTGGTTAGATTGACGGGGTCGCGGTGTGAGATTCACCTTACACGCGGGAAGGAGCATGCGCCTCTCGCCTTTGACCCGCATCCTTGCACTTCCTGAAAGTCGCCTCTCCTACCTCGTACAAGCGCCTTCATACTTGTTCGGACAGGCCGTTTGTGGCATGTTGATCTCTCTCGTCGGTCTGCCCTTCTCCGGCAAGGAGGAGATCGCCCGCTGGCTTGTCGCCGAGCGCGCCTTCCAACGCGTCTCGCTCAGCCCCGTGCGTTCATCACTCCTCCCTGGCTCCCCGGATCAGGTGGGCCGTTCGCTCTTCTTGGGTCTCGTTACAACAGCGGTTGCTGACTGGGGTATTGAGACTTCTCCGCTTTCTGGACGCAGACTGCCACTCCTGCGACCTCGAAGGGAGCTTCATCGCTCAGCTTCGCCGACCCGGCCAGCCTGCTCGTCTACGCGACGGAGAACTGGCGCGCCCTTCTCGTTCTGACGGACCCGCTGCCGGTAGTCGACCTCGAGGAGTTCAGCAAGCGGCCAAGCTTCTTGCTTGTGCGCGTCGACGCCGGTCTGATGGTCCGCTTCCGGCGGTGCGCATAGTCCCGTTCTTATATGCCGTCTCGACCGAAGCTCGCGCGCTGATGCCTCGTCCTACTTACTGCCCGCGATGCATGCGCGCGCCGCAAATTGCCCGAGTCAGGCGAGCCGACCTCAACCCGCGCCCGCTCGGTGCAGACGACCTCGCCCAGTTCGCGCTCCAGTCCGACCAGTTGCTGTATGGGGCCGCACCTTCGCCGTCCTCATCAGCTCCCCGCCTGCCGGATGGGCTCGCCAATGGCTCTGCGCTCTCCGCAACAGCGCCTGCGCCGCTCAACGACCTGACGTCGTTCGTCGGCCTGGCCGTCGTCAACAATTACACGACGATCGACGCGCTCTACTCGCACCTCGTCAAGATCAAATTGGACGACCCGGAACGATTGCGGCCAGGGTGGGACCGGTACTTCATGGTTCGTCTCCCCTCTCCCCGTCCCCTCACCTGCGCATTTGAGATACTCTCGAGAGACTGAAGACGATCTGCGGCCATGTGCTTGCCTTTGTCTTCCAGACCCTCGCTAGTCTCGCCAGTCTAAGAAGCAACTGCATGAAGCGCCGCGTCGGCGCCCTCCTCGTCCGCAGCAATCGCATCGTCTCGACCGGGTACAACGGCACGCCGCGCGGCATGCAGAACTGCAACGAGGGCGGCTGTTCGCGCTGCAACTCGGGCACGGCCGGCGGGGGCGGCCGTGAGTGAAGCTTTGAGGGGCTGCTCGAGTCGTCGACGAGAGAGACTGACGGGACCCTTTTCTCTCCGTTGACAGTCAATATGTGCCTCTGCCTGCACGCCGAGGAGAACGCACTGCTCGAGGCTGGACGTGAGCGCATCGGCGTCGACTCGATCCTCTACTGCAACACGTGCGACTGCGGTTCTCTCCTTGATGTTCAACATGCAAGCCATGACGACTGACGCCCATGCCTGCTTCCCATTCAGATGTCCTTGCCTCAACTGCGCGATAAAGATCGTGCGTCCGCCCGTCCCCTCGCATCCTTGTCCTCGCGAGCCGATGCCGACATTTCGCCGCTCCCGTCGCAGGTTCAGAGTGGCGTCAAGGAGGTTGTCTACAACCTTGCGTATGCCATGGACGAGGAGAGTGCGCGCATCCTCAAGGAGGGCGGCGTGCACCTGCGGAGGCTGCGGCCGGGTGGACCGGCTGAGGAGGCGCCGTAGAAGGGCAAGGTCGCGTATGTCGAATGAAGCATGCAGACGCCCCGCAATCCCCTGCCCCCACCGCGCCCCCGCCGCCAGCCGCCAATCAAGCCTTCTTCTTCGGCCATCCGGCGCGCACCCTCCCGCCTTTCCCACCCTTGCCGCCCCTGCGAGTCTTGTTGACCTTGCCGGATTTGACGCCCTTCGACTCGCGCGCGATCCAGCCGCTGCCAAAGCTGGCGCGCGCGCTCGGGATCTTCTTGGCCCAGTCGGCGTCGTAGTCCTTGCCCCAACGATCCATCAGGATCAGGCCGCGAGCCGTGATAGTCTTGTACATGTCGCGCATGACGAGCGACGTCCGATGCCTGCGAAGTCGAAGAAAGGGCGCGGTCGTCAAGATATTGACATCAACTGTGAGAGGGGAGAAGGGAGAGTCCAAGCATCGCACTCGCCCCGAAGATCGAGTTCCCAGACGCCCAGGCGGAAGCCCGAGCGCTCGACAGGGATTGCGTCAAGGACTCTGAGGATCGACTTTCTGACGCGATTGACGTGCGTGCACCGGTGGTGCGGAACGATAGCGAGAAGGTTCTCGTCCGTTGCAGGGTCGCCGACGATCAGGCGCTGCAGCCGAGAGAGGCGACCGCCGCGGAAGAGCATGCCGAGGTCCCACGGGCTGAGCGACAGCTCCTCGAGGTTGTCGAGGCCGTCAAAGACCTGGCCGAGCAGCGCGAGCGAATCGCCTGCATGGAGGTGGAGTGCGCGCAGCCGAGAGCTCAGCGACGCGAGGGCGACGAGAAGCTCCTCCGAGTCGAGCAGCGTGTTGACGCCAGTGGTAATTCGGAGGTCGGTCAGGAGCGGCATTCGCTGTGGGTTGAAGACCGAAGCCAACATGAAGTCGAGACGGTGCGTAACCGACAGGCACAGACGCTCGAGCGGAGCGAAGTCGAAGGCCGGCAGGAGGGTCATGATGCCGGCGGTGTCATTGACCATGTCGCATTCAAGCACAAGCGACCTCACGGGAAGGCGTGGCCTGTCTTGTCGCGAGCCAACCGGGCAGACTCGGTGGCCGGCAAAGTTGAGCTGGACCATGGAGTACCTGAGAAGGGGCCGGACATCAGACACGTGACGCCAGGTGTGGATGTTGAGGGAAACGGCCTGCGGGGAGAGCAGAGAAGCCGCGGATGTCATGCAGTACAGCATCATCCGTTGAAACTAATCGGCGAAGACAGCCATTTCGGCGTCCCTAGGGGCCTTCAGACCTGCTTGCCTAAGCTTGAAGAATGGCCGTGCGCAGAGAAGCGGCTGGGCCGTGTCCTGCATGAGAGCGCAACGATGAGTGAAATCCAGTCAGCATGGTCTTTCGCATCTAGCTCATCCCCGAACGAGGACAGGGATAGACTCACGTGCCAGCTACGCGAGACCGAGCAAGCATGCAACAGGAACTGCTGGCGCTGGTGCAGGGTCCGGACATCGGCGCCCTCGTACGCGGCCAGCGTAAAAGACGTGACCTCAAGGATGATCAGTCGCTGGATCTCGAACGGCAGGCCGGGAAGCGCCCGTCCGCGGCAAAGAATAGAGCATAATTCAGTAACAAGAGAGCGACGAGCGGCACTGGACGGCGACTTCTAGCGGACAAACCAGCTCAGAGACTTGCTTTATTCCGTGACCGACGGGCGCTTCTTCACAGGCGTTCTGCTCTTGAATGAGTAACTCTTGCGGGTGCGGGGAGCCGCGTTAGCGTCCGAGTCTGAGTCGCAGTCCGAGCTGAGGGCGACGACGCGAGCCGACGAAGGCGTGGAGGTGCACCACGCACAGCGGCCGGCGAGGTGGCGGTCTGGGTCAGGGTCATAGTTGGCTGTCAGTCGGCCAAGAGCGCTCACGAATTATCCGCGGAATAGTAAAGAGACGCACCCGGCTGAGACGAGGTCAAGTACTGAAGCAACTAATGAATGTCGCCAAAGAGGAATGGAAGAGAACGGTGGTTAGGTGAACTGCACGCACCGAATGAGCAGGGATGGTTGCACGAGGAGCGGGCTCACGTTCTCGCACCGTAGTCTGTGGACGCCTCGGTCGCAGCATTCGCAGATGAGGAGCGTCACCTGTGCCGGGAGAGTGAGGATCATGCTCAGCATGCGATATCGGAGTGGCGGTCGAGAGGTGGCAGGCCGAAGTGCAGCAGGCCAAGAGACGCACCTCGGTTCCCGGCTCCTGGCAAACGGCACAGACCTTGCAGGCCATGAATTGTCAGACGTAGGAAGTGATCGCGTTAAACGTTTCCTAGCATTCGAGACAGAGCGCCTTACCTGCCGTGCTCGACATGTCAATCAATGCCTGGAGCGCGGTTGTGGCGTGAGCAGCAGCGGAAGCGAAATGAACGAACCTCCTTCGGCGCACGAGGCGCAGCGGACAAGCTGCGATGGCCGCATCCAGTGCTCGCCGTTGTCCGCTCCGCAGGACTCGCAGGCCATGTAGCCACGCTTGACAGTCCAGAGGCAGTGCTTGCATCCCTTGAGTGCACCATAGACGGCACCGTCCTGTTGGGGACGAACGAGGCGCAATCAGAGGGACGCAGTCAGCTTGTGCGGCTCCTCTCCACTTGGAGCGCGCTGCGCAACGCGCACAAGAAGGGGAGCAGGAAGACACACCCTTTCACAGTCGTGCGAGCTGTAATCGAGCGCGATGGCAGACCTTAGAAGGTTCTATTCGCTCGACAAGGCCGGCGAGTACATAGGTGAAAGAGTCAAGCCCACCATCGAGCTGGTAGGCGAGTAGAGCGGCGAGGCAGGCGACCAGTTCGCCGAGGCGGACACCCAGCTCGGCGACACGGGCGAGAGCAGCGGCGTGCCAGGCGAATAGACGGGCGAGGCAAGCTCGAAGTCCGGTGGGATTAAAGAGGTGGTGGGCGTGAAGGTGAGCGAGTTGGCGTTGGGGTGGAGGTCGGGCGGCGAGGCGGTGAACAAGCTGGTCGTCGACGCGAGCGAAGCTGGGCCGCCTTCGTACTGTGTGTGTTCCAGAGAGGACGGCGCAAAGTACATCGGCGACATGTGGTATGTCGGCGACGCCGCCTGGCTCGGCGGTGAAGCTGGGTCGTGAGGGTGGCCATCAATCAGCGACGATGAGGAGGACGGCGAGGCCATGGCGAACTGCGAGGTTGACTATGGTCGACTGCGATGGCGGGAGCTGTGGCAGGTGAGCGGGTGCCCAAGTACGGAGCGGAGGAAGTAGTTGGCGCTTGGGCGACGAGGCTGAGAGAGGTATCGCTGGAGGGCACTGAGGGGGCTCAGGTGACGCAGAGGGCGGTCTCTATTTGATGACTGTGGGCGAGAGGCAAGATATGGTCGAAGAGCGCGGACGGACCCAGTTGTGGGTGGGTTTGGGTCGGGAGGGTCGGGAGGGTCGAGCGTCGCCAGGCATCCGTGCGCATTGCAGCAACGTCCCCCCGGCCCGACACTGAGAGCTCGCCTCACTGTGCTAGACCACTCATAGATAGAGGGAAAGGAGATGATGAATAGGCAGGATATTGAGCGAATAGCGAAGGTGTTAAGTTTGTTGCGGCAGGATAGGAGGAGGGTTACAACGTGGCTTACGAGGCTAGACCAAGGGAGCCGTCGTGCTCGATCAGACCGCCTGCTGCTGTACCTTACCGGCGCCCGCTTGTCCCTCCACCTGTCCCTGGTCCAACCCATCAAGGGCATGCTCGACCTCGCCCTCCTCCTCGTCGACGGCGCCGCCGGCGCCGTTGAGAGCCGCCTGACGATCGTCGTGCGCGTGCGCCTCGTCGAGGACGGCAGCGACGGCCGCAGCGGCCGCAGCGTCATCATGGGCGCCGTACTGCTGCTGCTCGCCCTCGGTCGCGTAGTAAGCCTCGGAGCCGGCGTCGTGGGCCTGCTTGAGGAGCGCCGATGGGGTCGCTGACGAATGCTGGCCGCCGGCTGACGGGTGGACGGCCTGAGTGAAGTCCATCGGGTTGACGGTCGGCGCGTCGACTTGCCCGCCGACAGCCGATGGGTCGTCCGCCGCCGTCGCGTGGAACAGGGTCGGCTCGATGAGCGATGGGTCGTACTCGGGAATGTGCTCGAGCGCGCCGTTCTCGTGCCCGTCGACCTCGTGGCCCATGTCGCCGTCGTCCTCGTACTGGTGGTGATCGAGGGGGCCATCGTGGTCGAGATGGTGCTCCTCGTCCTCGTCGAGCAGCTGCTGCGACGTCATGCTCTCGTCGTGGCCCATGTGGTGGCCATCGTCGTGCTCGCCGTGATCGAGGCTCGAGCCTTGGACGCTCGCGTCGCCGTGATGCAGACCCCCGGCCGGGCCCGCACGCTTCTTCTTCGGCGGCCGCGTCTTCTTTTGAGGCGGCTTGCCGGCGGCCGGGCCCTCGTTGTGGACTGACCCGCGGTGACGGATCAGGTCGTGCGATCGCGAGAACGACTTGTGGTTGCACGAGTCGTGCTCGCAAACATACGGCTTGGGCGGATCGAGCAGGTGCGTCTCCTCGTGCGTCTACGAGTGGAAGCGAGCCAGGTCAATAGCACCAGCAAGGGACAGCGTCAGCGGAGGTGCAAGCGACGGGCGAGGGAGAGAAGAAGGGCGACGACGCACCTTAAGATTGTAGGCTCGGGCAAACGACCGACCACAGTGGGAGCACTCGTGCTTCTTTTCCTTGCCGGCCTGGCTGCCCGGCGGACGCTTGCGCTTGGGCCGCTTCTTGGCCGCCTTGGGCTCAGGCGCCGCCTTCTGCTTCTCGGGCGGGGGCGGGATCGGCTCGTGCACAGCGTCTTCGACCGCGGCAGCCTTGCGCTTGCCCTTACGCGAGCTGGCCGACTGGCGCGCGGGCGCAGGCGGCGGCGGAGGAGGTGGCTTAGCCTCGGGCTCGCCACCGTCCTCGTGCTCGCCGGCGCCGAGAATCGAGCTGTACTCGGACCCGCCCGTGACGGACGGCGCGTGGTGTTGGCTGGACGTGCCGACCTCGTCAGGCAAGTTCTGGAGTGCCTCGGCCATCGACAGCGGCTGTGAGTGGGCCGAGGCGAGGCCCGACGACGGATAGGGCGGCCGATACAACGCCTGGGCGTATGTCGAGGGCGGGTAACCAGGGACATAGTGGTACATCGCCTGCTGTTGTTGACCGGCCTGACCACCGCCGTACGGGTAGGGCGGCATGTAGTAGCCAGGTGCGCCAGGAGGCGCGGGCACCGCGCCTTGCTGTTGTTGGTGCTGCAGAGCGGCCGCCGCCGCAAGGGCGTTGGGCGAGCCGGGATGCGACCCAGGGGCCGATCCTGGAACGGCCTGTTGTTGCTGCTGCTGAGAGGCCGCGGCCGCGGCCGCGTGCTGCTGGGCCTGGACGACGCGGGCGGCCTCGATCGCATACGCCTGCTGCTGCTGGGCGTATCCCTGGGATGAATAGACGGGCTGCGACGCGAGCTGATGACCGTATGAGCCGGACATCGGGGCGCCGTAGTACATGTACTGGAACTGAGACGGATGCTGGGCGTAGTACTGCGCCTGCGAAGTCATGGTCGACTGAGGCTGGGCCTGTGCATCCGCGCCCACTCTGAAAGCGTGAACAGGGAAAGCAGCGAACCAACGGAGGAGAGCCGAGAAGGGGAGGAAGACAGGATAAAAAAAAAGTCAGCTGGGTTGGCGCGCTAGGTAAGGACGCGGCAGGCGACGATGGCGCAGCAAGGCCAGCTCGCTGCCTCACGCCTGCCACACGCGAAAAAGACGCATGCAAAGGGTGGATGGAGCGACGCACGACGACTGGCGAGAAGCTTGGGCGCTAGGGATGCCGTTCCAGGCGGGCGTGACCTGCAGCGAGCCGCCGTTGGCAGAGGCAGCCGCATCGATGTCGGCGCCGTTGGCGACGCCCGGCTGGGCGGGCGCGCCCGCGGCGGCCTGCTGCGACGAGTCGTCGGCGCCGTCGGCTGGACCGGTGCCGTTCTCGACGCCGGAGTCGCCGCCGCGCTCAGGCTCGGGCGCTGACCAGTCCTCGCCCCGGCCGCGCTCGCTCGAGACGGTCGGCGTGATGGGGCTCGTCGCCATGCCAGCGCCGAGGGTGAAGGCTGCGTTGGCCGAATGCGTGCGGATGTGGGGCGGGTGGCCGTTGGGCGCGCCTGCGTAGCCAGGAAGCGGCACGCCGTTCTGAGACTGCTGCTGCTGCTGCTGCTGAGCACCCATCTGGTGCGGCAGATGGTGCAGGAACGGGCTGCTGCGACCAGAGAGGTGGTGCGGATGGGCGGCAGGGTAGGGCAGGGAAGGCGGCGCCTGCGGGGGCGGGTGCTCGCTCGGCTGCTGGCGGGAGGTCTCCATCCGAAAAGACAGCCACAAACGATTGTGGGATTTCGAAGGGAAGGACTGGCGGGAGGACAGGTGTCGCTACCGGGTACCGGATTGGATGGCCTTGCCTTTGTCGAAGGTGAGGGCCTTTTGAAGAGGGTAAGAGTAGGGAGGTCGAGGGGGAGGGGGGCAGCTGCGCCTCTTCTCTCTTCTCGCGCCCCTCTCGTCGTTTTTCACTGCGCGCCCCTCCGCCTGGCCCGTTTTCAGACTTGAAGAGCCCATGCTTTGGGTCATTCTGGGAAAGTGCCCCGCTCACTGCCCCGCACGCGCGCGTCTGTTGAGCAGCTCGACTGGACCGGCCTGCCCACCCCATCGCCTCGCCTGCCCCTTCCCACCTCGCTCACACTGCACGACATGCCGACGCTCGAGGAGCTCCCAGACGACGATGACCTGTGAGTTCGAAGCAGCCTTCCTCTCTGCATCTCTGACGAGCGCCATCAAGCTGAGCCCTCCCTCGCCATGCGCTCTCGGACTCCGTTCTCGCTCGTGCCTCCTGGTGCCACCCACCCCTTTCAGCCTTGCCCAAGCGACGCCCACCTCTCGCTCATCAACCACGACGGCCTTGCCAGAGCCATCCGAGTCGAATCTCGAGGCGCTGCTGAAGTCCCTGCCGAGCCGCCGCCCACCCTCGCTCACGCCGGCCGAGGTCGATCTCCTCTTCGGCTCGTTCCCCGCCGACGTCGACCCGCGCGTGCGGTCGCTCGCCTTCCTCGTGCTGGCGCAGCTGTCGGCATCGTTGCCAGCTGACTCGACGACGATCGAGAAAGTTCTCGCTCCGCGCATAGAAGATGTGCTCATCGGCACCGACCTGCGCTCGATCGAGCAGGCGCTTGCGCTCCTCGCTGCGCTGTGCCAGACGATGCCGGCTGCTGCGCTCGCCATCCTGGTCCGACCGGGCTTGCAGGACAACCTGTTCGATCTGCTCGACCTCTACCCGCCGTCGTCGACTCGAGCGCTGCCCATCGCGCTTGCTCTGACCGACCTCGTCAGCCAGGTCTGCAACTCGGCCCAGGGCCGGACAGTGCTCCTGTCGGGCGAATGCGACTGGAAGGAGTCGCTCGCACAGCAGTCGGCCTCGACCACGCTCGACCCGGCGCTGCGGGCGGCGGCGACGGTCGCGCTCGCCAAGCTGTCACGCGGGACGGCCGAAGGCGCGGAGGCGACAATGACTGGGACCCCGGCCGACCCGGCGGCTGGTGAGCAGGAAGCATTACTCGGCAAGAGCGACGAGCGGCTGGCGCTCGTTCTCAAGGGCATCGTCGAGGCGTCGGCCGTCCCCTCGGCTTCGTCGCAGCCCAAGGCCGTCATCGATGCAGTGGAGGGTCTCGCCTTGACTTCGTACCGACCACGGATAAAGGAGCTGCTGTCTGTCAGCAAGCCGTTCCTCGCGAAGCTGTTTGCCATCGTACCGCCGCCTCCAAAGGCGCGGTCATTCAACGAACCGGCACCGACGACGCCACTCATCAAAGCCACCACCGCATCGACGGTTCAGTACGGCGTTGCGACCATCATCGCAAACCTCGTCGCCTATCGGCCCTTGCTCAGCGCTGAGCAGTCTCAGATCGATCGGTTGCGCAAGATGACGCTGGCCAAGCAGTCCAAAAGTGGGCCGCCGGTCGAGGACGACCCGCTCGACGACGACCGCGCCGTGGCTCGGCGAGTGAAGCGGCTGCTTGACGCGGGCGCCGTGCCGGTCCTGATCGCCCTAGGACGGAGCGAGAGTCGCATCGTGCGCGAGACGGTCGGCAAGGCGTACCTCGCTCTCGTGCACGACCAGGCCGAGCGGGCGACCGTCGTCAAAGCCGGCGGGGCCAAGGCGCTTCTCGTTCTCTGCGCCTCTCTGCTCGGCCTTCCTTCGCCGGCCACCTCTTTCTCGTCAACGGCAGACGCTCCGCCACCGCCGTCGCTCGAAGCGACCGTCCCGGCACTCCAAGCGCTCGCCAAACTCCTCATCACGACGTCGCCGTTCGCCATCTTTGGACCGGCTGCCTCATCCTCTGCCGCCGATGCGGTCCGACCACTCGCAGCGCTTCTCGGCCATCCGTCGTCGTCGCTGCTGCAGCGTTTTGAGGCGTTGATGGCGCTCACCAACCTAGCGTCCATCGACCCTACCATGGCCGACCGCATCGCCACTTTCGACAGCGGCGCCGTCGCCCGCCAAATGGAGGAGCTCATGCTCGACGACAATACGCTCGTCCGCCGGGCGGCTACCGAGCTCCTGTGCAACCTCCTCGCGTCCGAGCCCGTCTTTCTCGCGTGGTCGGGCGAGCCGCCGTCGCCGTCTTCGGCGCCGACGCCGGCGCACACGCGGGCGGCCGAGCAGAAGCTGCACATCCTCGTCGCGCTTTGCACCGTTCCCGACCTGCCAACCCAGCTCGCGGCCTCGGGCGCGCTCGCGACGGTCGCCTCGTCGCCGATCGCGTGCCGGCTCATGCTCGTGCGTAAGGAGGGACCAGCGCGGCCTGTCCAATCGATACTGGAGCTTCTTCTGCCTTCGACGGACGGCGGCGACGATGACGAGGTGCCTCGTCCACGGCTACCGCAACCGATGACTGTAGCCGACCCGGGGCTCGTCCACCGCGCCGCCGTCGTCCTGTGCGGCGTGCTCGACGCCAACTCAGGCGACGCCGCCGTCTCGCAGGCATTTGCATCGGCAGGCGCGCGGGCGATCATCGACGACGCGCTCGAGGACATCGAGGTCGGCATGGCATCGTCGGCAGGTCAGGGTAGGGGATCAGCAGGGGGGATGAGGGACGAGATCGCTGCCGTCCTGCGTGAGGT
>MVAK01000236.1:0-10659 GCA_014825535.1 Cystofilobasidium bisporidii
TCAGGGCATGTCAGACTGGGTCTCGGGTGCAGCGAGGCTTGAGGTTTGAAGCCGGCAGCGGGAGGTGCACTGCAACCGGGCTCGGCCGACGTTGCTGCGCGCTCGCGCCTGTCGCCGCTGCCGACGCCGGTGGACAGCTGCCTGAACCGCGGTCGACCTGCCGGCAGACAGGCGGGAGGGAGGAGGCGGTCCGGCGGAGAAATCCAGCGATGCAGACAAGAAGATGCGGCTGGTGTCTCAACACGGAGCGCGCGACCTCGCCAAAGGGAGACCGTCGCATGCGCATGCAAGGCGCGGAGACTGCCGTCTACGATGAACGACGCGCGGCGTTGACGCAGACGGGCTCGCGGAAAGAGCCTTGTAAGGATGAAAAGGTAGGACATGATTATTGAGCTCGGACGGAAAGAGGCAATGTACAGCGAGAGGGACAGGGGCTGTCCCCGTGCTGGACCAGCCAAGCACGGCAAGAGAGGAGGAAGAAAGTAAATGACGTGATAGATTCAACGCGGACAGTCCGTGGGCAGCGTCGGATAAGATGCAAGTGTGAGGTGCGAGTGGAGGGTTGACGAAAAGAGCCGGGCTCGGAAGATGAGAGAGCCGATTCTCAGCAGAAGTCCAACGGCCGGAAACGAGCGAGCGGCGGGAGGCCATGGCCGAGCGCCTGATACTGGGTAACGCGCGCCTTGGAGAGCGACTCTACGGGCGCGATCTCGGTAGGGGTGGAGGCGCGGGGGGCGAAAGTGGCCCGGTGTAGAGGAGGGCGGCCGTGGCCGAGCGCTCGATAGGCCCGGATCTGAGCGTCGTTGAGCTTGGTCCGCGACGGTACGTACCACGACGAAGGGAAGCCAGAAACCTCGGAGGAGGTCGCCTCAGCTGCGACCAACGAGGGAGGGAAAGAAGCGGCGGGCACCTCGTAAAATGATGGCGGGGTCGGGAGGCCGTCCTCGAATCGGAACTCGACCGCGTCCTCCGAGCCCCCGCGCTGGTGCGTCGAGTAGCAGGGCAGGATCTCGTCGTCCTCGTCGTTGAGCATGTCGGTGATCGAGACGATAGAGCCTTGCTGCTGGCGACGGTTGCGGCGGGACAGACCAGCCTGGTAGCGCGCCTGAAGGTTGTCGAGCGCGGGCTGGCGACGAAGGCCCCGCTGCGGACGCAAGGCGCAACAGGGGACGAGTGCGTCAGGACCCTGCCCTATGCTGGAGAGTGGAAGGGAAGTGCATGCGAGAAATACCGACCTTGGAGGCATCAGCCACGCGAGACCGGGCGATGGGTGGCAGACGTGCGCTGACCAGGGGCTGAGTCCACATGGCAGGCAGGTCCGAGCTCACCTCCTGCAGCGGGGAAGGTTGGCAGCGCGTCAGTCTCCGAGACTGCAGTGGGGACAGAAAAGGAAGAAGGGAGGACTTACCTGCGTGAGAGGCGAGGGAACAGACGTGACGACGTCAGGCCTAGCGGCGGCGAGGGGCGCGATGGTCGACATGATGGGCTGGATCGATGGAAGCGGGAAGCTGAGGGCGGAGGGACAAGGGCGGTGAGGCACAGGCGAGCGTGGCAAGGGCAGAGGGTGATGGCTGTGATCTTGGTGATGGTGAGAGAGAGAAGAGAAAGACGAGCGCTTCGCCTCCTTTTGTAGGGCGGGAGTTGGCTGTGCAGGCGGGAGGGGCGCGCAACGGGTACTAGCAAGATGGCAGGTCAGGAAGCAAACTGGCTTCGGGCGACCCGCCTGATCTCCACCCGCGGAAGGCGCGTCCAGTCGATGGTGCCGCTCACTCTAGGAAATCAATGAAGTACCGGCCGAGCGAGCCGATAGAGGCCGACTTCCGGCGGGCAGTCGCTGCGTCGAATAGACTGTCAGGCCAAAGATGGGGAGAAAGGAGGGGTCGTCGCCGGAGGCCACTGCCAAGCTTGCTTGCCGGACTTGTGGTCGCGTCGGCCGGAGGAGGCGGCGCGTCCCTGGGCAACACGGCCAGCGCCGGCCTCGAGCGGCATGTCCCAAGGCCGCACCCGCTTTCCAGCAAATGCATACGAATCTCTGGAGCAGTATGCAGATCATGACTGAATGCTGAACAAGACATGGTACGTCTTGAGAGGCAGAGAGAGCCTCGGCAACCGCAGCGGCGCGCACTCGCGGCGCGAACCACCAACCTCGTGGCCGACGCTCTTCCCGGTCTGCCCCCCAACAACGACCAGTACGGCGACCTCCTCCTCTTCCTTGCCCTCTCTTCTCGCCATCCACAGCAGCGCGATGTCGCGCCGGTCGCTCCGCCCGCGCACGTCGACCCCGTCCTACAAGCTTGAGCTCGACATTGGCGACGAGGAGGATGAGATTCCCACCAGCTCGTCCTCAGGCGACGACGAGCGGTCGACACTTCAGCACAAGGATGCTGCGATGGCGGATGCGCCCCATGCGGCCATGGTCGTCGACGGCGACAACGGTTCGGTGGCATCCACCTCTGCCGGGGGTCGCAAGCCTCGTGGTCGTGGTCGGGGAGGCACGCCAGCGCGCGGCCGGGGAGCCAACCGAGGGAGAGGAGGACGCGCGAGGCGTCGGTCCGGCTCGTACTCGTCGGGCTCGGACTTTGCCCCGCCGTCGCCAGCTGGCTCAGCGGGCGAGGCATCCGCGCACTCATCCGAAGACGACGACAGCGATGCCTATAGCTCGGAACCTGGGTCTATGCGCGCCATCTCGGACGACGGCTCGATCGGCGACTCGGACGTCGAGCTCGCGGGAGCTAGGGGCGGCGGTCGGCGGCGGTCGAGCGGTGGGCGGTTGTCTCGTGGCGAGCCGTCGTCCAAGCCGGGCGTCATCAAACAGAAGCAGAAGCGTTCGTGGGCGGGCGGCAAGTCGCGCGCGAGCGGGACGTCTGTCGAGGAGGCGAAGCGCGAGAACGTCTGGGCGTTCTCCGAGGGCAACGCACCGCTCGTCCCTCACTACTCGTCGTACCTCCTCGCGCCGCCGTCGCTGCGCGCGCGATCCGACCTCGTGCGAACCATCGTCCCCCAGCGGCCGCTGCGAATTGAAGAGGTGACGGGACGGGTCCGGACGTTCACCGCGTCAATCCTGGGCATGACGCCGTGGGACGCCTGGGCTGGCGAGGGATGGCGGCCGGACTCGTCGGCCCAGGCGGCGTCGGCGGACGACGCGGGCGACGATCGAAAGGACAGCTGGCAGGGCGTCGAGAAGGACTGGAGCGGCCTCCGGTCGCTCTCTGCCCAGTACGTTACCTTCCCTGGCCATCTTCTTCATGCGTCGCTGGCCGCGTGACACTCGCTGACCCGCCCTGTCGTCATCCTGCGCGACCCATAGGCAAGCCGCACCGTACCTTCCAGCTCGGTTCGACGCGCCGCCCATCAAGTTGCTCGCCGGACACCTCACGCCGTCGTCGCCGCAGACCATGCGCGAGTTCCCTGTCCTCGCGGCGAGCTCGCTCGAGAGCCATGGAATTCGCAAGACTGGCTGCATCTTCAATCCTGGTGGGCCCGTCTGGAGCGTCGACTGGTGCCCAATGTCGGAGCACGAGTCAGAAAGTGCGTCTTTCGCCAGTCCACTTGTCTCCTGACTTCTGACAAACGATGCTGATCCTTGCCTCCGTGTACATGTTTCCCAATAGAGCGCGACTGGAAGCTCTACCTCGCCGTTGCTGCTCACTCGAGCCTCGAGTCGGACGCGCCTCTCGGCCACACCAAGCCCGCCGACACTCGCGGCTCCATTCAGCTCTGGAGCGTCGCCCCGACGGCTGAGCTGAAGGAGAGGGAGCGTCGGGTCCCCGTCAAGACAGCTCAAGAGCGCGACGAAGGCTTGGCTGTGCCTCAGCCTTCTGAGACCTCACGCAAGGGCCGGCCCACCAAGCTCGATCCCGAGGAGGCGCGACTGGGGAGGAACCGCAAGGCGGTGGAGAAGCGCCGGCAGAAGAAGGCCGCGGAGGCCGTGGCCAAGGAGCAGGCGAAATCGCGCACCGGCAAGGGCAAGGCTGCTGCCAAGCCGGGTTTGGAGTCGGGGGAGGTAGACGGGCCCGAAGGCTCGATTGCAGGGGCCAATGGCGGCAGCGGCGTTGAGACGCCAGACTCGGACCTCCTGATTGTAGCTCCCCGAGACGATCTCTCCGCGGCTGCGCCGGACGTCGGCCTCAGTTCGGCCGCCGATAGAGTCGCAGCAGAGGCGGAGCCGACGGAGTCTGTCGAAGCCGACGAGGTCACGTCAGAGCCTGCAGGGGATGTCAAGATGGAGGTGCAGGCGGACGAGACAGACAATTCAGCCGAATGGGACATGGAAATGCGACTGGCGATGGTCGTCTGCGTCGAGGGCGGCCAGCCGTGCAGGCTCCAGTGGTGCCCAATCGACGTGTCGGACCCGGTGAGCTCTGTCCCTTTGATGCATCTTTGGACGGATGCCGACTGACCCTTTGGTCTTACCTCGCAACGCCGCCATGCAGATCTCGGGCGAGACGGGATCGAATGCGCCCAAGATTGGTGTCCTTGCTGGCACATTCGAGGACGGCACCGTCAAGCTTTTCGCCGTGCCGGACCCCGACTCCGTCCGCGCGTCGCAGAACGTCAAGGCTGACGATCCAGTGTACAGTGCGCTCTTCCTCGGTCCCGCTGAAGATTACTTCTGCGGCCGCTGACCCGACATCGAGCTCTGCCCCGCTTCCAGTCCACCTCCAGCCGCTGACTGTCCTCGAGGTCGACGATGCCGCCCTGCTATCGCTCGACTGGGGCAGCGACAAGGTACTCGCCACGGGCACCTCGCATGGTACGCGCACTTGAGCGACAAATCGCCTCTGCTTTGACCGGACTCGCGCCTTTGGCTGACGATTTGACCCTCTCCCTTCTCCTGCCCTCAGGCCGCATCGCCACTTGGAATGTGCAGAGTCTGGCGCTTTCTGGGGAAGAGGACCGTGCGTTTGAAGCTCTGGTCTTAGTGATACCCGTCGCAAGCTGACACTCGCACGCGCTGTCCGTCGTTGTTCTCAGCCTTGCCCCTCACCCTGTCGCAAGTGCACGACTCTGCCGTCCGAGCTGTCTGCTACGTCAGAGCGCCCCAGGCCGACGCGCTCGGCCAGTACCGCTTTGACTGGGAGCAGCACCTGCTCGTGTCGACCGGCAACAACCGCATCGTGCTGACGGACCTGCGCGAGCACGACAGCTTCGGCTTGCCGCTCCGCTCTGGGCGCTGTAGGTCTTGACACCCCGCTCTGGAGCAAACTTCGCTTCCTGTCTAACTTTTGTCCGCTTTTTCTCTCTTTTTTTTTTCCTCCTTCTCACAGCCTCGAGCATGCACGCCGCGGCCGCATCTGTCCAGAACGGCAGCGTCATGGTCGCTGACGGAGACTACCAGGCCTACATGTACGCCATGCGCCCGCGGGGGGTCGGCATGATGCGGCGGACGACAAGTCACCAGGGCGCCATATGGGTGCGTCTAGCTTCCCTCGCGCATGCTCACCTGCTGAAGGCCTCGTATGCATTTGAGAGTGCTGACGCGATTTGCGCTTGCATTGGAGTGCTGTCAGGGTCTCTCTACGTCTGACTACCACCCCAACCTGGCCTCGGCGTCCGCAGACGGCGCGCTCACCATCACCAACACGCTGCGCGGGACGACCAAGAACCGGGCGGCCTGGGTCACGCTGATGGAGACGGTCTACCGCATGGACAAGAATAGCAAGACGGGCGAGCTCCGGATGCTCGACAACCTCCTGCCTCAGGTCCGCAGAGCTCTCACGTCCTTCTCTGGCTTTCTTCGAGCATGGTGGCTGATTCGCCGCCCTTCTTCCACACAGAGCCTCAACACCACGGCCAAGGCGAAAGGTCTGAACGCGGTCGGCGCGACCAAATCCTTCTCGGACAAGGCGCTCAAGGACCTCAACGCGGCCCACGCAGTCTCGCAGGCGTGGGCGCCCGAGGTCGGCGTGCTCTCGACGGCGTGGAATTCGGGCGGCGGCATCGGCCGCGCGGGCCTGCTCGCGAGCGGCATGGCGTGCGGGCTGGCGCGAGTGGACGTCCTCGTTGACGGCCGGTGGCGGCCCGGCAAGGACAGGACGCGCGAGGAGCTGGTGCAGCGGCTGAGGAGGAAGGAGGTCTTCTTTTGAGTGGACTGCTGGCTGATGGAGCGCGTGGAGGATGCCCATGCCCAATCATGCCCGACCTATTGATTTCGCCTGCTCGCCTGCACGCGACGGAACTCCTTCGCGATCAGAGCATCACATACATCACGGCACAAGCCGCACAATGATGTCAGCTCGCCCGGCTGTCAGCATCAGCCGACGAATTCACCACCTCTTCTGCGCTCGAATGGCCCTCGCCGCGACCGGGGAAGGTGTCTGCGCTCCCGAGCCTCGTGCTCCTGCGCCGACCGCGCCGACCAACCTCGCGCGCTTGCACGCTAAGCACCAGCTCGCCGTCCGTGAAAGGCGATGCGTCAAGCGCCCTGCGGTCGAGGTCTAGCTTGGCCGCCATGAGGGCGTCCGTGTTGCCCATGGCACCCTCGTGCAGGTAGCCGAGCTCATAGTCGGACGGCGGCGACACCTCGACCGTCGTCGTGACCGAGTACGGGATTCGACGGGCCTCGCGGGCTATGTAGCTCTGCCTCGTCGCCAGCCATAGGATGACATTGACGGTGCCCGAGCTCGAGAAGAGGATTCCGCTGCAGATCGCACGATGACAGGAAGGGGGGGGGAGGGGTAAGTGTCAGTCTGACCGCTTGAGAAAGGATGGCACGAGCGAAGGGAGGCCGACGACGCACGAGAACATGACAAACGCGAGCGGGACCGGCGTGTGGTTCATGACCGACAGACGCGAGATAGCGACGGGAATGATGATGCACGAGTAGGCAATTGGGTACCACAACATCTGGTGCAAGAGCCCCGGATGTCGATCGATGCGCCGTGAGCGTCTTGCTTCGAGGGTCATGGGCAGCAAGAGAGAAGATGCGTACCCTCGTTGACATGGCCTTGATCGTGTCGTCCTCCTCGCGTCCCTCGGCCTCCTCTGGTGACACGCCCGCCTCCTCCGCCGCCCTCAGAGTGTCCGAGTGCCCGCCGCCAAGGAGCTTCTCCCGCGTCACTCCCCCTGCACCCTCGCCCTTGTGCGCCCGCGCGCCATCTGCCGACGACAGCTCCTCGGCCATCGTCGACGTGAACGACATGGCGCCAATGCCGTGCCCAATGCTTTTGCCCGACGCGTTGTCGGCCGACGGGTTCTCTGCCCGCCGCCGCTGCCGCTGTCCAACGGCGGCTGCGCGGTGTCGCGTGCGCAGGTACACGAGCGAGTAACAGATCCACGAGCTGCCGGAGGAGAGGAAGACGAAAAAGTACAGGAAGAAGAATCTGCAGGCAGAGGAGCGGCAAGAGGACGACCATCAGCGCTCGCTTCGCCTCGAGGGGACAGAGGCGAGAGGAACGGACCGCTCGACCTGGTACTTTGACGAGATCCAGCACCAGGCGCCGCTGTTGCCGTAGAAAGTACCGTTGCCTGTCTTGCGCTCGATGTAGAGTGGCCCGACCATGGCGAGGAAGAGGATCACCGCCCACGAGACAAGAATGGCGGCAACTGACGCCCACTTTGGCGGCGTCCACCGCATAAAGAGCACGAGGAACGTGTGGAGGGTGATGAGAAGCGAAAAGATCGCGCAACCTGGTTGAGCGGCGGGACCAAAGTCGAATCAGGCCACGGCCAGCAAAAGGTGCAAAATTGGGGGAAGGAGACAACGCACCAACGTCCCCGACCTCGCTCACCGCGCCCTGAGCTGTGCACGCCGGCCCGACCCAGATGGCGCTGTGCTTCGCCCAGACGATGTTGATGATGAAGGCGGCGCCTTGCAAAAGGTCGCTCAAGAGCATGTTCACTGCGGGGAACATGCTCTGTCAGCACGAACTAAGGGCAGCGGAAGGACGGGGAGACAGGACAGTGAGAATGAGGGAAAGGCGGGGGGGGCGCACCCATGAACCAGCCCAAGGGGTCCTTGACAAACTGCCCAACGCCGGTCGAGACGGCCGAGGTCGAGATCAGACTCCTCACTCGAGGACACTGCAAAGATCGGATCACAAGGCATGAGGGGGGGGGGGGGCATCGACGGTAGGTCAGCGTCGTCGGCCTGCTTAGTCGGCAGCGAGCTTTGACCGGGAGCGGGAGGCCAGCGGAAGCTACGTACCAGCAGGTAGACGAGCAGGAAGAACGCCGAGACGGCCGAGATGAGGCCCGCGACGCCGATGGATCTGAGAACGTCGCAGGATCAGGGGAGAAGTCAGCCTCTCTCTCCAGCTAAGGTCGAGAAACTAGGGCAGGCTGCGAGTCGGATCCAAGGCCGTACCCGAGGCCGATATCGCTCCGATGCAGGAAGCGGGTGTAGCCGTTCTCGGTGACGGACAGGACCTGCATGGCGGGTCGATGCTGTGGCCGTCTACCGGCTTGGGAGATGTCGGCCGGCTGGGTCGGGTGCGAGACTGGCGAGAGGTGGTCGACAATAGAGGAGAGAAGAGCGCGCTGCTTGACGAGGAGAGGAAGGGGGAACCTGGCTCCAAGCGATGACTAGTGAGCTTGATGAGTGTCCGAGTTCTGCTTGAGCGGTCGACCGAGATATTGGAGTGGTCTCGGAGACTTGTGGGGCTAGCGGCCTGTCGTGAGGAGCTGCGAGAAGGCAAGGCAGCTAGCTAGCTACCTGGTAAGGGGAAAAGTTGATGTTCAGGTAGCAAGAGCAAGGAAAGGAGGGAAGAACGCCAGCAGCGCCGTCGCCGTTGTCAGCCCAGACCAGCGCCCTGTCGACCCCGAGCTTGACTCTGCCCCCCCCCCCGCGCAAGAGAAGCAATGCACGGCCGAGTCGCCGAGTTGTGTGTGAGCTGTGGCGTTTTGGCTTTGCGCCTCGGCAACAAGAGCCAAAGCTGTGGGCGGGGTCGATGGTGCCGGGCAGGGGATGATCGTGGGAGTGAAGGAGGGAGAGTTTGGGCTGGAGCCGCTGGCTGAGACAGTCAACCCTCCGACGACCAGTCGACGGGGAGCTGGCAACCACTGGGCCCAGACACACTCTGTTCCCCCTGCAAGCTCGACGACGGTCTTCTGGCCGACACAAGCCCCCGCCCGTCGTTCTTCTCGTCCCGTCCGGATGGCATGCTCGTCGGCTTTGGCGTCGACCTCCTCCGCCTGGCGCGCATCGGCCAGCTCGTCGACCGACGCGGCCTGCCACGGCTCGCACGCCGCATCCTGACCGCCGATGAGCTCGCGCTGCTCGACGCGGTCGGCGAGCGCGAGGCAAAGGAGCGCTTCCTCGCGGTCCGGTGCGTTCCAGTCGCCCATTTCCCCCCGGTGCCGGCCTTCGTCGCCGTCCGACGCCTCCTGGATGACGTCTGGGCTGACCGGGTCTCGCTCTCTCGTTCTCTCGGCCTTCGCTCGCGCGCGCTCCTTTCGTCCCCGTCCTCGACTCACAAAGCTGGGCCGCCAAGGAGGCGCTGTACAAGGCCGTTCAGCCCACCTTCACGCCGACGTGGAAGGACGTCGCCGTGCTGCCCTCCAACCCGCCGTCGCCAAAGCCCCAGATCGTCTTCTGCCCGGACGGCAAGCTCGGCCAGGCCCGGCTGCGCGCCCACCTCAGCGTCAGTCACGACGGCGCGTACCTCGTCGCTGGCGTCGTCGTCGAGCGGCTGCAGGACTAGAGCGCGTCGCGGCACGAGATAGGGCGCTTATGGTGCGTGCAGGAGTGAGGAGTGCGATGTTATACAAGTGGTGGTCGTCCGTCTGGTCGTCTGCGAAAGTCGGCGCGTGGGCAGGAGCATGAGAGGGGGCGTCAGCCGGGCGGGCTAGAACGGGGGCACGAGAGCGCAGCGGCAGGACAAGAACCGGACGCACACAAGGTTGTCAGGAGAGAGATCAAAGCCCCTTCTACAGATCCGTCCCGTGCTGCAGCCCTCCGCGTCTCGAGTCAAGCCGCTGGTGTGCTGCCCGTCGGCGGCGGCGGCGGTGCCGACGACCGGTCCTCGTGCGCGTTGACGCCGATGATCGAGACGGCCGGCACCGTCTCCTTGCGGTTGTTAGTCGTCGAGGGGTTGCCGCGGAAGCGCTTGCGCATGTCGAGCTGTCGAAAAGGGAGCGAAGGGCGACGCAGGGGGGGGGGGTCAGTGTAGGCCCAGGAGAGCGAGCTCGAAGAGGCCAAAGGGAGCAAGGAAGGCAGCAACCCACCATGCCGCGCTTGCAGGTCGCCAAACTCTTGCGCAGGAAGAGACACTCCTCGGGTAGCTCGTCGCCGTGCTTCTGCAAGCACTCTTGTGGCGTCAGGCCTTGCTTGAGCACGCAGTCGGTCCGGAGCAGGCAGTTGGCAAAGTCCTGGCGGATGCCGGCGCAGGCCTTGTTCTCGGCCGACGAGGCGAAGGCCGACGGGATGAAGCTCGACATGCGGCGTTGGTGGGGCGAGAAGGACCAGCAGGGAAGGACGAGCGAGCGCGAACAGTTGGGGTACGCGAGCAAGCTGAGTCGTGGAGGACGCTGCTGATGCTGCTTAGAATGAGCGTGGGTGGGCGTCGCTGGTCGAGGGACGGACGAGCTCCGACTATGGGGTCCAGCAGGGGCCAAAAGTCGGCCGCGCGCACACACGCTCGCGACACACACACACACACACCAGCTGCCTCCCTGACCCCCACTCTCCCAGCCGCCTTTTTGCCCTCCTCATCCAGCTGT
>MVAK01000237.1:0-10561 GCA_014825535.1 Cystofilobasidium bisporidii
GTCTGTCTCGCACAATGTGATGGCGGGCTGGTGGAGGACGGTGGGGGTGGGTGAGAGCTGCAAGCGGGCGAGCGACCGGTCAGCACGCGCGCGCGAAGGAGTCGAGAGGCCGACCGCCACCCTCCCCACCCTTCTGAACGCAGCTTACCCGCAGATCAGCCAGGCCAGACACACCTCGTCTGTTAACTTTGCTTGGCTGATTCGAGATGGTTGACGATCGTCGACGATGGAGAGGGAGGACAGGTCTCGAGCTGTCGCTGGCGGGGGCCATCGCGGCGGACCCAAAATCCAGACTCCGTGCACGCCCCGACCGACGCTCCCAACCTGCAAAAGCAACGACGGTCCAACTCGTCGACCTCGGCCCGCGAGCGGGGGGTGACAAAAGAGTTGATCCATCCGGGAGTCGAACACCCAACCTCAGTTAGCGGGCCGTCACGTCCAGAGGGAGCATGAGGGAGAGCGGTCAGCCGGGAGGGCCCTGCGGGGCTGACCGATGCGCGCCCGAAGGGCTCCCTCAGGCGGGGGTCATGCAAGCACACAGGGCCCTGAGAGCGGCCTACAGGATCAGCTTCCGCCCCGCGCAGCCATGCAGGCGCCTCTCGGGCGCGCTTTTCCCCCAAAGGCCAGGTGGCAGTTTCCTGACACAGATTGGGATGGTGGGTGAGTGCGACGACGAACGAGGTGCGGGGAGTGAGGAGAGGGAACCAGGACGTGAGGGAGAGAAGGGAAAGAGAGAAGGAAGGGCCGATCGGTTGGCGCAAGCCCCGGTCTGCGTCTGCATTCCGACGAGGTGTCGCGCTACAGAACCGTCGCCGTCGACGACGCCGGCAGAGGCTCTGGCATGCTCTCTTGTCGGAGGGCGGCTACAGCAAAGTTGATCGACGATACAGGGGCATGATATTAGAGGAGGATACGATGAGACGAGACGAGAAAGGAATTGGACAAATGAGAGGCAAGAAGGGTCGCGCCAGGCTCCGGCGCTTTGAGACGGCTGATCTGAGCGCTGCGAGGATGAGTGCAGGGCCGAAGACGTCGGTCGCCCGCTGTGCAAGGCAGCACTAGCGCATTGAGCACACAGCACTGACGCTGCCGCCCCACCACAGACCGCCAAAGATGGCGACGACGAGCGCCTGACCACAGGCCATGCTGCCGAGGACGTACGCCCACCGCCAGCGGTTCGTCAGCCAGAACGCGCGCGCCTCGAACATCATGGCGGCTAGGTTGGTCATGGTCCCGGCGAGACCGATTGAGAGAGAGTTGAGCGCCTGATTGAGGAGCGGGGTGCAGGAAGTGGTGGTGAAGAGAAACCGGGGGTCAGCGGGCTCACTGCGGTGTGAAGGCAAAAAAAGGGCCCTGAACGCACAGCACATTGACTGGTCGAAAGGCTCGACTTCAGATCCAGCCGCATCAAGATGTAGCACGCCGCGAGGATACCCGTGCCAAGGAGGTTGGAGACGAATGTGCCGAGTGGAATGCCGTTGGCGCCGCCGAGGGGCTCGCGCGTGGCGTTGAGCCGCGACAGGTAGTATCGGAGGACGGCGCCACCTGGCGCGAGGATCATCGGAAACACGAGCTGGTACCGCCAGTATTGTGCGCCAAAGAAGGAGTACGAGACGATGGCGACAACGTAGGCTGCGACCGAGAGGACGATGGCGAGAATGTCGGCCCGCGGTGTCGGCGAGAAGCGCGACGGCGAGGTCAACCATGCCTCGGGCAGCGAGGGCAGGTATCGCGCGCAGTGAATTCCGAACGACATGGCGCCGTGGACGATGACGAGCGTCACTGCCAGCTGACTGGTGCCATCGAGGATCTGCGACGAGGTTAGATTCCAGTCAGTATGCGCACCTCTCCGTACCGATAAAAAGGCCGGCAACATCTCACGTTTTGAAAAACGCCGCGATTGTAGTTGTTGAAATTCGAAAAGGCCATGAAGGCCTCGAGCATCCAGCCAGAGAAGCTGTTGATTGATCCGGCAAATCCTGCGGAGCGGAGGGAGGGGTTGAGACGTCAGGGGGAACAATCGCGGTAGCTGACAACGGGGAGCAAGAGGGACAGAGCGACGCACCAACAGAGACACCGGTCCAGATGGGAGGGTAGCTGAGGAGGGATGGGATGCGATTCAGCCATGCGCTTAGGAGCAGAGAGCGAGAGAAGGATCAGACTCACAGCGTCGTGAGGTCCTCGCGCTTGCCCAGCACCAGACCAAACATGGCGGCCGAGATGCCCTGCGCCCAGAGCAGAGAGCTGATACTGCTGCCATCGTAGGTGAACAGCGTGTCGAGGCCAAAGCGCTATAAGCGAGCCAAAAGAGTACAGGGTCAGTCCTTCGGTCGATGTCTCCAACTTCGCGCAGATCGGCAGAAGGGAAGATGCGACGCACCACAAGCATGCCGAGGATAGCGTACGGAAAAATCATGCACAAATGCGCGAAGCGGCGCGTGAGTGTCAGGTCTTCGAAGGCTGCAAAGTCGTCGTCCGCGTCGTACACCGACTCGTCGATCTGGTCCGGGAAGCCGTCGGCGGAGGTGGCTTGCACGCTATCCTTCTGGCTCGGCGCTGACTGCTGCTGCTGTGGGTTGTCCGTATATTTGAGGATCGAGACAGTCCGGGCGTTGCCGTTGGACGAGGGCGTGCGGCTCAGGACCGACACCCGCTTCGTCGGGCCCAGCTGCTCTTCATACTTGAAGAGCTCAGTCGCGTCGCGCGACTTGCCGTCATTTGGCAGCAGCTCTGTCTCTGATTCGCCGATCGACCGGCGGAGGTACGTCGAAGATAGGCTCTTCTCCCGCCGCAGCGGTCGCGCATGCACGCCTGCTGGCGTAAGCAGGTTCGACGTCTGCACGCCAGTCGCCGAGTTCGGCGTGACTGGTCCCATGCCAAAGGCAGAGTCCAGGGGCGAGGGCTCACCCTCGGCCGGCGCGTAAGACGAGCCCGTCGCGTCGGGCGACCTGAGTGAGATGGCGGCCGACAGGCGGTACTCGTCGCGCGTTTCGCTGCCCTTGAGCGACGCGTATGACGGAACACGCGCGACAGACTTGGGCTGCGAGGTGAGGGCGTCAAGGATAGGGAAGGACGGCGCCTGCGAAACGGTCGGTCGAGTAGAGTGACCGCCATTGAGGCTGCCCTCCTCTGCCGCCGCCGCATCGCCCTGCGGGGGAAACTCGACCGAATTCTCAGCGATGAGTGAGTCGAGATTCGTCTCGAGCGTGGAGCGCCGGCCCTGGTCGTCCACGTCGGCCTGGTTTGGCGGCGGGGCAACGCTGTTCCGCTCGGGGAGGACGGGCACAGGCGGGATGTCACGCCCCCTGGGCACAAAGTTGGTCGGCTTTTTGGCCGAGCGGCGAGACATCCGCCGCTCCTGCTGGTGCATCAATGCTTCGACCGCCTGGGTCTCTTTGCGCTCGCGCATCTTGATGCGGTGCTCCTCGGCGCGACGAGCCCGCTCGGCCGCGGCGGCGTCGGGGTCCATGATGGGTCGCCCGCTGCGGACCGGCGGCGGCATGACTGGCGGTGGTCCGTCGTCCGAGGGAATGGAGACGGGCTTGGGATAGAAGGTCGAGGCAGGTACCCCCTCGGCCGGAAAGTCACCTGGGGAAGGCGGCGACGGTGTGTGGGCTTGTCTCGAGACGTCCAACTGCGCGTTGGCGTCCCGTTGCCTTGTCGAGGAAGGAAAGGCCTGGCGAGTTGGAGAGAACTCGTCGCCGCTGCTCGATGGATAGCTGGGCGGAGCAGGGACAGGAATGCGGTGCGGATCGGAGGCACTGGCGCTGCCTCGTCTGAACCACGACCTGGCGGGGCTGATGGGGGGAGGAGCGCTGGAGGTTGGGGAAACAGGCCCGCTGTCTGACGCAGCTGGGCCGCTGTGATTCTGGATGTAGGCCGACCATGCAGAGGGCCGACGTTCGGCAGCGGAGGCAGCAGGCGGCGGCATCGAGAGGCGCCTGGTTGAGGATGGGCAGGAGCGGCTGCTGCGAAAGACGGCAGCGAGACAGGCCTCAGCTCGGCTCAGTCAAAGGCTAGCAGGAGCCGGGGATGGCGAAGGTTGAGCGACGAGCAGGCGTACTCACGGCAGGCGACGACCGGGCGGCGGCGGGTAGGCGAAGCTAAATGCCGCTAGCGGGAGAGAGGGGGGGGGAGGGCAGAAGCGCTGGATGGGCGTCTGAGCAAAAGATGACCAGCACGCAGAAAACAAGAGAGGTACGAGAAGCAGCCAGGGAGGGAGCCCGATCCGTCCTTGTGCTAGTCGTCCTCTCGGCAGGTCGCGCGCAGGCGGCGTGCGCTTGTCAAGGCGAGCGGTCTCAGCCGCAGATGGAGTGATCGACGGACGCCGTTCTCGACCGTCGCCCGCCGACGCGTGCGCGCCGCGTGCGGCAACAGCGAACCTAGGCCCGGAACTTCGACCACGAGAGCTGCAAGAGGTGCCGTCCGTCCAGCGACAAGGGCGAGCATCTTTCGGCGCGTGCGCGAGGAATCCCTTCCTTTGCGTCGCATCGAGAGAGGAGCTGGGCAGGCAAAGAGCTTCAACTCGCCGCGCGGCTTGCATGTCAAAAGCTGATCATGGCGGTCGACGACGCTCGACGCTGTCATGGCAGACCGGAGTCGACCGGCAAGGGCCCGGACGTCGCTCGCCGACACACGTTGCCCGTAGAGGAGGCGACACAAAAGGGCGTGCACCAGGAAAGACTTGATCACGACCGGTCGGGAGGCAACTTGAAGAGCTCCAGGCCAGATCGTTCAGGCCGCGTTGCGGCTGAAAGATGGGCTGACGTGCGTGTGTAGGGTCTGCTGTGCAATAGGCGATGGAGAGAAAGGTCACTGCAGGCATGACTTCCACTTCGGTCGTGCTGTCGACCGGGCCCGGAGGCAATACCCCAAGTCGCACAGCTCATGCGCTTTCAGCGCTTTTAGAGGAAGAAGACTTTGAGACGGCTTGCAGGCAGACATGCGCGGCACAGAGTTGTGCAGACATCCTCATAGGTCTCCCTCCTGCCGCCTGGCGACCTGGTGTCTCCTTAGATCTCGTCGGGGTACAGCTGTGGTCGAAAAGGAACAGCGACAGGGAGCGAGTCAGCATGCAGCAGCGGGAGGGAGGGGGGGGGGGGCACGAGCGCAAGGCGGGGGCAGCACGCACCATGACTGAGGGAGGGCCGCAACGAGAAAAGATGTCGCGATGAGAAGCAAGATGTCAGCACGCGGAGGCAGGACAGGCGGGGAGACGAGGGGAACGACACTCACGCTCGGGTCGGACCTTGGCGTCAAACTCCTCAGGGGTGAGCAGACCGAGCGAGACCGTGGCCTCCTTGAGGGTCGTGCCCTCCTTGTGAGCCTTCTTGGCGCACTTGGCGACGTCTGCGGTGAAAGCGAGCGAACCGAGCGGCGAGATCAGCTGTCGCCCGAGACGGATGTCAGTGAAGGGAGATAGGGACACGCACTGTCGTAACCGAGATGGCTGTTGAGGATGGTGGCAAGCATGAGCGACTCGTTGAGAAGCGTCTCGATGCGCTTCTCGTTGGCCTCGATGCCGACGACGCAGTTCTTGGTGAACGAGCGGGCGCCGTCAGACAGCAGTCGGATGGACTGGAGTAGGTTCTTGATCAGGACAGGCTTGAAGACGTTGAGCTGCGAGGGCGCGGGAGACAGCAAGATCGAGGGTTTCAGCAAAGCCGCAAGACCAGTACGCAGCGGGGGCGTCAAGAAGGGGGGGGCGCACCTCGAACTGGCCGTAAGAGCCGGCGATGGAGATCGTCGTGTTGTTGCCCATGACCTGGGCGGCGACCATGGTGAGGGCCTCGCACTGGGTCGGGTTGACCTTGCCGGGCATGATGGACGATCCGGGCTCGTTCTCGGGGAGCGAAAGCTCGCCGAGACCGCAACGGGGGCCAGATGCGAGGTAGCGGATGTCGTTGGCGATCTTCATGAACGAGACGGCGATCGTGTTGAGCGCGCCTGAAGCCTCAACGATGGCGTCGTGGGCAGCAAGAGCCTCAAACTGGCGTGCAGACGTTGACGAAAGAGGAAAGCCAGATGCAAAGGTCAGCAAGCTGCGCTCATTCTGGAGGGCGGGTGGAAGGGCTGGACGCGGACCTTGTTGGGGGCAGTGTGGAAGGTGTAACCGGTGATCGCAGAGATCTCGGCGGCGACCTTGACGTCAAAGCCCTTCTTGGTGTTGAGGCCCTGTCGCGATCAAGGGGAAGATGAGGCCGGCAAGGTCAGTGGGCGGTCAGAGTGCAAGGCGCGGTTTGCAAGTTGTGGTCGACGTACAGTGCCGACAGCGGTGCCACCCTGGGCGAGGAGCGAGAGGCGCGGGATGACGTCCTCGACGCGCGAGATGGCATTGGTGAGCTGCTGGACGTAGCCGCTGAACTCCTGGCCAAGGGTGAGAGGAGTGGCGTCCTGAAGGTGGGTTCGGCCGATCTTGATGATGTGCTCAAACTTGGCGCGCTTGACCTCCATGGCGTCCCGGAGCTCGTGCAGAGCGGGAAGGAGGGTCGCGTTGAGCTCGGTGACAGCGGCAACGTGCATGGCAGTCGGGAAGCTGGAAGGACCAGCGAGAAGAGCGCCCGTCAGCACTCGACCGACGAGGGTCGCCGGGATCAATGCACGGTACGTACGTGTCGTTGGACGACTGGCTCATGTTGCAGTGGTCGTTGGGGTGGACGGGCTTCTTGGAGCCGAGCTCGCCGCCGAGGGCCTCGATGGCCTTGTTGGAGATGACCTGCGGCGAGAGGACGACGTTGGCCGAGCCCAAGCTTGGTCAGAAGGTGGGGGAGGCTGTGCAGGCGCGCAGAAAGCAAAGGGGGTCTTACCTCGTTGACGTTCATGTTGGTCTGGGTGCCGGAACCAGTCTGGAAGACGACCAGGGGGAAGTGGTCGATGAGCTTGCCAGAGATGACCTGTTATCGCAGGGCGGAGAGGTGGTCGTCAGCTCTCGGGCGCGTCTACAGCCGAGCGAGTGCGGGGAGCCCAGTTCCTCACGTCGTCAGCGGCCGTCTGAATGGCATCGGAGATCTTGGGGTCGAGGCCTGGAGGATGAGTAGAAGAGGACTTCAGTGAGCTGAAGAAAGCCTTCGACTCCGAGAGGAGAGGAGAAGCGATGAGAGCAGCTACCAACCGTAGAGAGTGTTGACACGGGCGGCGGCCTTCTTGAGGACTCCGAACGCCTTGATTAGGGGAGGGGGCATCCTCTCGGTGTCGCCTCCGATGTCGAAGTTCATGAGCGATCGCTGGGTCTGGGCGCCCCAGTATCGGTCGTTGGGAACCTCGAGAGGGCCGAAGGTGTCGGCCTCGCTGCGGAATCCGGGAGCAGGCTGCAGGGAAGGAGAAGTGGGGGGGGGGGGGCGCTGAAGGAGGTCAGCTTGCCGCCGCCGCTCGTCGCTTGCGCGAGCTCCTCCCCCCTCCCTTCCATTTCCAAGGACGCACCATGACGGTCGATGAAGAGAAAAGTCGGGTGGAGGAAGCGGAGACGGCGAATCGAGCGCTAGGGATCTGAAGCAGAGACGAGGAAGGCAGCAAGGGCGAGATTGAAAGGCGGGCGCCGGAGTCCGGCAAATGGAAGGGGAAGGCGTCAGCGAATGAGCCATTTGGGTGCCCTTGAAGTGGCAGCGACGACGGGCAAAGGACCGACCCTTCGTGCGGAGGTAGCGAGGGTGCGGCTGAGCATGGGCTGGACGGGGCGACAGGCGGCCTGGGGGGTGAAGCGACGACTGGAGGGGAGGGGAAGGGCGGGGGAGGATGGCGGTCGTCGGGCTGCAAACGGAGCTCGGTCGGCCAGCCCGACGTCGACGACGCCGGCGATGACCACGACATCTCCCGACGGTCCTGCCTCATCCAATTACGCATGATCTGCGACCTGCTGCTCTTCTCTCAGGAGGACCCTCGCTGACGGCGCCAGCTGACCGTCTAGCTCCACTCAAGCCCGCAGCTCGCAGCTCGCAGCAAGGCAGACACCGCCCCGCCAGATGCGCACGTCCGCCTTCACCCCCTCCTCGGCCACTGAAGACGCCTTCTTCGCATCAAGGGGATGCCGTCGCAGTATCGCTCTGTCGACAGGCAGAGTGACAGGTCTCAGTTTGGACATGTATAAAGCGGTCGGCGGGTTGAAGCCCCAGGTCTCCCGTCTTCGACCCACGCCTGCCTGACCTTCCTTCGCCCACCGGACGGTTCATCGACGTCCTCCATCCCCTCCTTTTCGCACACGACCGACCATGTCCAGCGCTGCTGCCTCTAACGCCGTCGGATCGCCCTCCTCGTCCGGACGGCCCACTAAGAGCCTTGCTCTGAGCTGTGGTCCTCGTAGGCCCAGCCCGCTGCGCCAGATCTACCTGCCGGACGCCGCTCGTCAGTCCATCATCCCTTTTCGGACTGGCGAACAAAAGCTCGTCAACCTGCGGGCGCTCGGTCCCCTCTGGGGCTGGCGTGCTGTCTCTACTTACAATGACATCCTCCTTCAAGGGTGAGCCTTCCTTCCCTGCCGGGCCAGACGCTCCCTGAACAGCTCCCCTGACCCTGCTTCCACCTGTCCGTCAAGCTCGTGCACCGGGCTCAAGCGGACGTCTGACGGCGCGGTCAAGGTGTCCGTACTGAAAGTACCCCCGAATGAGATTGAGATTGGTCTCGGCATGGTCCTAGAGGACGACGATGAGGTGGAGATCGTCATGGGCGCCTTCACAGGGCTCGGCCTTGCACAGGTGCGTCTCTCGACACGTCCTCTCCCGTGTCAGACGTCGCGCGCTTACTGAAGATTGCGACTCGAATGCGCAGTCTTCTTGATCCATATGCCGCCTCACCGGCTCCTCGTCCGTTCGTACATATGTCATGCCCTCCTGACGACTGTCTTGGGTTAGCGCGCCACACATAGCGTATTGCGCATCAGCTAAGACCGGAGTTCGAGCCCTGCCGCACGGCACCCGCGGACCACGACGTCCGTCTCGCATGCCTCTCCGAGCTCTCCTCCAACCTTTTCCTCTTCGCCGCCCGCTTGTCAGCCTTTCGTGCAGGATGTTCTCTGGATCCGACAACTCAATCGAGGTGCGGTCGAGCTTGAGCGCCTCAGCCAAGTCTCTGCCCGAGCTGGGCTGACCTTGCCTTCCCTCCCTGCCTCTCCTGTCGGCTGCCCATCTCCCGCAACTAGGCCCTCCTCAAACAGTTTCAGGACCCGCACTCGCCCTTCCACCTGCCTCCAGGTGTTCGCGGTCCGGCTGATGAGACGGACGTCATCCCGTCGTATACGATCCCTCGGCCCGCCGCCGTCGTCGACCTTGCGGCTCCAGCTCACGACCCGTCAGCGCCCGTCAAGACGGATCGGCCGTTGCCGTCCTGGCTGCCGTCGTTCGACTGGGCCGACTCGCGCAGGTCGGTGCTCGAAGACGTCAAGCAGGCCGGCTACGACATCTCGCGCACCATCGAGTGGCCCGTGGCTTGGGTGAGGCCCCCTACCCCTCTTTGCTTCAGCCAAGGCGCCGAGGCTGACGTCCAGCCGTCTCGCTGCGCCGGGCACGCAGGGCGACGTCGACAAGTTTCGGTGTGTCCCAAAGTCCTCCTCTGCTATCTGTCTGTATGCGAGTCGAAGCTGACCCCCCGTTTATCTCGCGCTGCGCAGGCACGTCAACAATGTGAGACTTGACCTTGTCTGCCGCCGTACGCCGCTAGGATCAGCCCGCGCTGACCGCTCGCCCTTGCCGCGCTGCGCGCCTCCGTCCAGGTGCACTACCTCGGCTTCTTCGAGACGGCTCGGCTCAGCTTCATCCAGTCGCTCCCTCCGCCTGTCAATTCCACTGTCGTAGGCAACATGCTTGAGGGTCGTGGGCTCGGTCTCGTCGTCAAGTCACACAACATCGCATACAAGACCCCGGTCACGCACCCTGACTCGCTCGTCATCGCGACCAAGGCGCACACAATCGCGCCGGCAGAGTCGCCGTCAAGCTTCAGCATGCAGGTCCGTCGTCGCCGACCTCTCGCAACTCGATATGAGGTGTGTAAGCTGACTGCGCCGACCGCCCCCTCCCACGCCACGCAGATGGCTGCGTACAGTCTCAAGACGGGCAAGCTCGCGGCCACCTGCGACACGTGCGTTTGAGACTTCGCACAGCGCCCTCTATCTGCTCCACATGCTTGACACTGACGTCGAGTCTGTGCCCGCATGTGCGACGTCTTCCAGCGTCATGGTGTCCTACGACCACGAGCGCGCCGTCAAAGCGCCCATGCCGCCGGACCTCAAGATCTCGCTCGAGGCATGCATCGCGCCCGGATCGGACGAGGCGAGCAAGCTATGAGGTTCATGGCATGAGCTAGAGCAAAAGTAAGCGCTCGGCGGGTGCGGTGATAGCGGAGGGGAGAGTCGCAGTCTCGATTTTGGGGTGCAAGGAAGAAGGGAACGGCGAGCTGGAGACGACGAGAGCGGCGTGAGGAAGGCGAGCGGGCTTCTAGCGTAGGCCTGGGGTCGGGGGTCGGATAGAGGTCTTGACGGGCCGGCGGGGCGACGGCGAAGGCATTGGGCTGGGCACGTCAGTCTCGTCCGCGGCAGCGGCGTGCAGGTAGGCCATCGACGGAAAGTGCTGGAGCG
>MVAK01000238.1:0-10357 GCA_014825535.1 Cystofilobasidium bisporidii
ACAGCTCGTCTTCGCGTTCCTCACGCTCCTTCGATTCCGGTCAGGCCAACCCTCCGGCCCCTCTTCCGAGACGGTCGCCCTGCCGCCGGCCCTCTTGCACCACCCTTTGATTTAGTCCCCCTCCTGCCCGATTTTATGCGCAGCAATCGCAAATTCTGCTCTGTCCAATGCGAACCTCTACCGCTTCCTCGCAGGTTTGCCTATCGGCCGTTCCTGTGAGGCATGGGCGGACAATTTGCGCGCCTGCGAGACCCACAATGTCGATGACTGCGCCCTTGCTTTCTTTCCGCCGCCGCGCGACGCGTCGAGCTCAGCCCAGCAAGCTTGGACTGTCCGTCCCCCAACACGCACGACCTTTCCTCTCACAGCTCCTCAGCCTCCTTGCTTCCTCTCCGCCCACAGGGTGGCCCAGACCCGCATCCGCCTCGAACTGCTCGCATGGTCGCCCCTCGACGCTCTTCTCGCCGCCAGACGGCCTCGTCGGACGCTCCGTCCTCGCCGGCTGCCTCCAGCGACGCCTCGCCGGTCCCCGTTCGACGAAGCGGCAAGAAGCGCGTCGTCGTCGAGTCGGAAGAGGAAGAGGAAGAAGAGGAAGATGAGGCGGCTGCTGAGGAGGCTGAGGAGGAGGACGGGGACTCGCTCATCGACGACGACGACGACGAGCTTGACGAGGAAGAGGAGGAGACCCAGAAGCCGGCGGCCAAGGTCAACAGCAAGAAGCCTCGAACCTCGACCGCCGACTCGCTCATGCACGACTCGGACGACGAGGCCGACGCCGTCGACGCCGAGGAGGATGAGGACGACATTGACGACCTGCTCGACGGCCAGGAGGTGGATGCTGTCGACGTCAAGCCATCCGTTGCTGCTGCCGCATCCCTTTCGCCGGTGCCTGCCACTCCCGTCGTCCCTCCCACGCCGTCCGCCTCACAATTCATCCCCAAGCCGCCGAGGGTCACGCCCAAGGCTGCTCCGGCCCCTGCGCCTGAGCCGCCCAAGGGCCCTCAGAAGCGGTTGATCATCGAGAAGATGGTTCTCGAGAACTTCAAGAGCTACGCCGGTCGCCAGGTCATCGGCCCCTTCCACAAGGCGAGTATCCCCCGCTTCCTGACGTGTCCGACCTCGTGCACCCGCACCTCTGACTTCCCTTGCCCTCGCTTACCTCTCTGGCAGTCGTTCTCGGCCATCGTTGGACCCAACGGCTCGGGCAAGTCTAACACCATCGACGCCCTGCTGTTCGTCTTTGGCTTCAAAGCCAAGCAGATGCGGCAGGGCAAGCTGTCGGAGCTCATTCACAACTCGGAGGACTGGCCCAATCTGGAGTACTGCAGCGTCGAGGTCTGGTTCAAGGAGATCATCGACCTGGTGCGTCTCTGTCCATCGCATGACCTGCCCAAGCGCGACCGAAGCTGACGACCCCCCCCCCCTTCCGCCGACTCAGCCCGGACCCGACGCGTTCGAGGCCGTGCCCGACTCGTCGCTAATCGTCGCCCGAACGGCGTACAAGGACAACAAATCCAAATACACGATCAACAGCAAGACGAGCAGCTACACTGAGGCAACGACGCTGCTCAAGGACCGCGGTATCGACCTCACGCACAAGCGCTTCCTGATCCTGCAGGTGCGGTCGCTGCGCCCCCCCTCCCCTGTGCGCTCGCTTTGGCACTAACTCGAAAACGCTTCTGTATGTTGTGCTGCAGGGCGAGGTCGAGTCGATTGCGCAAATGAAGCCCAAGGCGCAGACTGAGCACGAGGAGGGCCTGCTCGAGTACCTCGAAGACATCATCGGCACGTCAAAATACAAGACGGCGATCGAGGAGGCCCTAGTGCAAGTCGACGCGCTCAACGAGGTCATGGGCGAAAAGAAGGGCCGGCTCGGCATTGTCGTCCGCGAGCTCAACGCCCTCAAGGTCAATGAAGCTCACTCGGCGTCGCCCGCGCATGCCTCGCTTCCGTCGGCTGACGAGATTTCTTACTTTGACATGCGCAACAGGGCCGCAAAAAGGAGGCCGAGGACTACTTGCGCGACCAGAACGAGCTCGCGCGCCGGCAGTCGGCCCTCTACCAGTACTACCTCTTCCAGCTCAACTCGAACATCGCCATCGTCGAGCAGAATCTGGTGCGTCGCGCCGTCCTAAACCCCGAAACCCCCCTATCACCCACTTGTCAAGCGAGCGTCCGCTCAAGCACCTGCTCTTACTTCCTCCTTCCCAACAGGACCGCTTCAAGAAGGAGCTCGACGCCGAGATTGAGGCCAACAAGGGCAATCTCGCCGAAATTGAGGAGCTCCAGGCGTCATTTGACGAGCAGAACGCCGTCTACCAGGAGGTCAAGTCTAACACGGACAAGATCATGAAGGAGCTCGCCGTTCAGGAAAAGAAGGAGGTGCAGCTGCAGGAGAAGAAGAAGCACGTCCAGAATCAGCAGAAAAAGCTGAAGAAGTCGATCACCGAGGTGCGCTCTTGTCATGCTGCCTGCTCCGCTGAGACTGTCGTCGCGCCCAGCACTGACGCGGGCATCTATGACACAGGACGGGCACGCCAAGTCGTCGGCGCTGTCGTGGGTCGAGAGCCACGAGGAGACTATCGAAAAGACGCGTGCAGAGCTCGAGAAGCTCGACGCCAAGCTCGCCGCCGAGGAAGAGCAGTTTGAGCAGATCCGCGACGGACTCAAGGGTGCGTCCTCCCCCCCCCCGCATGTTCGAGACCTATCGTTGACTGGCCCTGCGTTTCTCGCCTACCTTCGCTCTTCGCCGGCTCTCAGACAAGACGGCCGCCTTCTCGAACCAAATTGAGGTCCACCAGAAGGAGCTCGAGCCGTGGACCGAGAAGATTAGCGAGCGCCAGGCGGCCGTCGACGTGGCTCAGAGCGAGCGCACGCTGCTCGAGAAGCGCGCGAGCGGGGCCGTCGAGGCCGTCACTGAGGCCGAGGAGGAGCTCGAGGCGCTGGCGGCTGCCGGACAGGAGAAGGTGCGTCGCCGCTGCTCAGGCGTCTCTCCGGCCCCCGAACTCTTGCTGACTGACCTATCTGCCCTACTTTGTCGGGTACTCAGGAGGAGTCTCTTCGCGAGCTCCAAAAAGAGAAGATCAACCTTCAGAAGCAGCTTGTCTCATCCGAGAAGAGCCTTGCCGTTCGTCCTGTTTTCTTCATCCCCACCCCCTGCCTCGCTCGCTAACGCCGGCTTGCGCTCGCTCCTGCAGACGCTCTTGACCAAGGAGAGCATTGTCCGTCAGCAGGCGTCCGGCCTCCGGGACCGCGTCGAGGAGGCCAAGGCGTCGCTTGCGGCAGGCAAGGGCGAGGACGCGATGCTGTCGGGCCTCAAGAAGCTCAAGGAGATGGGCCGTCTCGACGGTTTCCACGTGCGTGTCTCGTCTTCGTCCCCAAAGGCTCTGACTCGTCTCTGACCCTTGCTGTCTACCCTTGTCCAGGGTCGCCTTGGAGATCTCGGCGTCATCGATGACAAGTACGACATCGCCGTCACGACCGCCTGCGGCGGCAGCCTTAACGCCCTCGTCACCGACACGATCGAGCAGGGCCAGGCCGTCATCGAGCACCTGCGCAAGACGGGCGGCCGCGCGAGCATCTTCGTCCTGACCAAGCTCGGGAACAAGGACCTCGGCCCGCGCGACACGCCCGAGGGCGTCCCGCGGCTGTTTGACCTCATCAAACCCAAGGATGCGCGCCTCGCGCCTGCCTTTTTCAAGGCCGTAGGCCAGACGCTCGTCGCCAAGGACCTCGAGCAAGCCAACCGCATCGCTTACGGCAAGCAGCGCTGGCGCGTCGTCACCCTCGGCGGTGAACTCATTGACACTTCCGGCGCCATGTCGGGCGGCGGCACGCGCGTCCAGCGCGGCGGCATGAGCTCCAAGTTTGCGTCGGACCGCGTTGAGCCTCAGGTGATCGCGCGGTATGAGAAGGAGTCTGACGCGGCCCACCAGGACCTGCAGGCCTTCCTGGCCGAGAAGAAGGTCGCGGAGCATGAGGTAGCCGGCCTGCGACAGCGCATTCCCCAGGTCGAGCTTGCGATCACCAAGATCGAGCTCGACGTCAAGAACGGACAGAAGCGGGTCGTCGAGGCCGAGAAGCGGGTCCAGGAGCTGCAGTACGTCCTTGCCGTCCCCCTTACCTGCAGCCAGAGCCTCTGCTGACCGCGACCTCTCCCGCTGCCCGCTGCAGGTTGCAGAACAAGCCCAACGCCGAGGATGAGAAGCGCATCAAGCAGCTCGACAAGGAGATTGCATCGCAGACGAAGGAAGTCCAGTCGCTGCGCCAAAAGTCGAGCGGTATTGAGGACGCCATCAAGGCGCTGCAGGATCAGATCCTCGAGGTCGGTGGCGTCAAGCTCCGCGCGCAAAAGTCTAAGGTCGACGGCATCAAGCAGCAAATTGAGCTGTCTTCCGACAAGGTGACCAAGGCCGAGGTTGAACAGACCAAGTCGGCAAAGGAGGCCGAGAAGCTCGAGAGGGCGATACATTCGAACACGGCCAAGCTAGAGGACCTGGACTTGCAACTTGAGGAACTTGACAAGCAGCTCGCCAGCTGTCTGGAGGACATGCGACTCGTCCGGGCTGCCGTCGACGAGGCCCGTGACGGCATGGAGTCCCTCGAGGAGGAGCTCGCCGCCGTTAAGGAGCAGCTGGACGAGCAGTCGGGCACGCTCAACGCCTTTAAGGCACGGGAGGTACGCTTGCTGACCCCGCCCCTTCCTTCCCGCCCCTTCCGACTCGCACCCTTGCTGACGCTGGCGTACTGCCGCAACTTACTCGCCCGCCGTGCAGCTCGACCTCAAGCAGAAGATTGACGATAACAGCAAGACGCTCAAGGACTCGCGCAACCGCCACACCCATTGGACGGACCGGCACGCGGAGCTGGAGCTGCAATATGTCGAGTGAGTAGTCGAAGCCCCCCCCCCCCTCTTGCATTGCAAGCGCACGCGCGCACTGACGGCCGGCATCTTTCTACTGCCTGCCTTTCTCATAGCGAGGACGACGATGACGAGGCCGAGGCAGAGAAGGCGAAAGAGACTGCCGCCGACGATATGGACGTTGACGAGAAGCCTGCCGTGGCCGACGGCGAGGCCCCGGTAGAGAACGAGGCGGCCGCCAAGCCGCCAAAGCCCAAGTCCGCCAACCAGGAGCTCGAGATCTTCAGCGACGACGAGCTTGAAGAGCTCGACGTCAACATCCTCAAGGCGGACGTCGCCAATCTCGAGGGTGCGTCGGTGCTACGACAATCTCTGCGCGGCTGTCGCTCCTGAGAGCTGATCATCGTGTCCTCCTCGCACCCGCAGAGCGCGTACTCAAATCCAAGCCTAACATGTCGGTCCTGCAGGAGTTCCGCCGCCGGCAAGCCGAGTTTGACGAGCGCCAAGGCGACCTCAACAGGGTGACGGCCGAGCGTGACGCCGGCAAGACGCGGTACGACGACCTGCGCCAGACGCGGCACTTTGAGTTCATGGCCGGCTTCAACGCCATCTCGTCCAAGCTCAAGGAGATGTACCAGGCGCGTACCTCGTCGTCGGTTCCGCGACCGAACATGGCTCTGCCGGCCGACCGCGCTGACGTCCGTTGCCCCTCTCGTGCCCGCAGCTCATCACGCTCGGCGGCCTGGCCGAGCTCGAGCTTGTCGACAGCCTCGACCCCTTCTCTGAAGGCATCATCTTCAGCGTCATGCCGCCCAAGAAATCGTGGAAGAACATCTCGAACCTTTCGGGCGGCGAGAAGACGCTGAGCTCCCTCGCGCTCGTGTTCGCGCTGCACGTATACAAGGTACGTCCTTCTGAGGGTTGAATTTCGCGCACTCATCGTCGACGTTCTTCGCTGATTGGTTCTGTGTTCTCTCATGCTTGCCAGCCCACGCCCCTCTACTTCATGGACGAGATCGACGCCGGTGCGCCCCACCTTCTCTCCCTCTGACCGCATCAGGGCGTCCCCTCGCTGACCCTCCCCTTCCCCTCTCATCCCGCCAGCGCTTGACTTCCGTAATGTCAGCATCATCGCCAACTACATCCGCGAGCGGACAAAGTCAGCTCAATTCATCATCATCTCGCTCCGGTCCGACATGTTTGAGCTCTCGCACCGACTCGTCGGCATCTACAAGACGAGCAACGCGACCAAGAGCGTCGCGATCGACAATGGCCGGCTCATCTCGGCCAAGTGAACCGAGCCCGCTCCCGCCGCTTGCGAGACTTCCGACCTTTGCACGTCTCTCTCATTCCGTGTTCTCCCATCTTTCGTTTGATTTTGCCCCTCCCTGCTCGTCTCCCCTCACGTTTTCTCACTTCGACCTCCACTCGCCCTGGCCTTCCTCTGGATCCGTGCCCTCTTACGATAGCCCCTCATGCTGTAATGAGCAGCCCGCCCTTCTCGCTCGCAAGGTCAGCCTAGCTATCACGCACCGACCCAGAGTAAAAAACGAGAGAGAGAGGACTGCATGTCATGCGTCTGCTGAGCGGCAGATCCTGAGCGCGCGCGTCGGGTCCGACAGGCCCGGAGGAACGCGTCGCCTCTCCGCCGGGGCCGTCGGAAGCCACAGCAGCGGCCATCGCTTTCAGCCCTCAACCCCCTTGTTGGATCCTCATCGCAACCTCCCCAACAGCTACTGATCATCATGTCCTCCTCCCCTCTGCCCTCCCTTCAGGCCCTCCTCGCCTCACCCGACACTCTTGCCTCCTTCCTCTCCCTCCTGCTCGAGACGACCCCTTCTTCAACGGCTCGGCTCACAGCCGACCTCCAGGCCTGCTACTCGCATCCTGGCCGAGCGCCGCCGGCGACGCATGCCGAAGTGCTTCATGTCGGGGAGGAGCTCGTCGACGCGTGGGAAGGGTGGGACGGCAAGGTCGGGTTTGTGGAAGGTCACCGTTCGTCTCCCCCTCTGCCCCTCCCGTCCGTGCTTGCAGAGAGAGGGGAGAGCTGCGCGCTGATAAGCTAGACTCGACCCCTCGGCCCTTGGGACAGCGAGGATCGGCGAGGGCGACGTCCTGTCTGACCTGAGCAGGCGCGAGCAGGCCGGTGGACCGCCGACGACGCAGGCCACGCTCGACCGGTCTGTTCTCCCTCCTGGTACTTTCCCTTCCAAGCTTGCTCCTCCAGCTGACCCCTTCTCATCTCCCTCACCCTTCTCTCCCTCAACCACCACCACCACCACCACCACCACCACCACCACCACCATCACCAAAGCCTCAAGCAGCTCAACGCAGCGTACGAGCAAGCCTTCCCCAAGCTCAGGTACATCACCTTTGTCGCCGGTCGGTCGCGGGCGGCTATCGTACCCGAGCTCGAGAGCATCGTCTACCCTGCCAGAGCCGATGCTGAGAGGGAGGAGGGGGTGCGGGTGCGTGAGGAGGGTAGCGAGGAGTGGACGGTTGAATGTCAGAGGGCGGTCCGCGACGTTTGGCGGATCGCACATGCCAGGCTGGGGTCATTGCTCGCTGCTGCTGGCGCAAACGATTGATGGGAGCATGCTGGTGCGCGCACTGCCGTCGGCTCGGGCGTCGTGAAGCCGCCGTGCAAGGGTGACGAGGTGCCGAAGGGGAGACGTGGTGAGGGCAACAAGCAAGTACTATAATGCCATCTCGTCGTCGTCATCTGCTGCGTCCACCGCCTCGCCCCCGGTGGCCTTCCCGCCGACGCCTGCGTCTCCCGCTCCTACCCGCCCGGCCCACTCCTTGACGCACCCCTCGAGCTCCCGCTTCAACACCCCGACCGCCTCGCCCCCCTTCCTCACACACTCTTCAAACCCGGCGACCGTCATCCGTCCTTCGAGCTGCGCCGTCGTCACCCGCCCTGACCGGGGCAGGAACGCGAGCGTCACGTGGGGGAGGGCCGACTCTTCGGACGCGGTCAGGTCGAGCAGCGTCGTCGAGTCCGAGTAGGGCGTGAGGGAGAGGGCTAGGAGCGAGTCGGTCAGGGCGATACCGGACGTCAGGAGGGCCAGGGTCGTTGCGTTGAGCGCGGTTTGGAGGAGGGCTGTGGGCGTGTGCGACGAGCGCGAAAGGGGGACACCAAGAGGGGGGGGGCGGCGTCAGTCCGAGAAGGACGTGCGTGCGAGGGGAAGGAGGGTATGGGAAAGGGGACGCAACCACCATCCATCGCGAGGACCTGGACAAACACGTTGATCTCGCTCCGGGGGTAGAGCGAAGTCTGGACGACGGGCTCAAACGTCGACTTGATGGCTTGGGCGAGCTCCTGGATGCGCCTTGAGAAGGCAAGAGGGCCAGCGGATGAGAAAGAGAGAGAGCGTGTCAGCACCTACGTCCACCAGTTAGGGTCTCTTCGGTCAAAGGATAGGCGCGCGGCGCGCGCAGAGGCCCAAGAAGAGAGAGAGAGAGAGAGCAAGAGACAGAGAGTGAGAGAGAGAGAGAGAGAGAGAGAGAGAGCGCTCGACGAGCGAGAGGACTGACTTGTCGCTCCTCCCCCGCTTGCGTCGCTCGTTGCCGGCCCAGCTGCCGACCGAGACCTCGACGTTGATGACCGCGCGGTCAAACAGCGTGCCTGCGCGGTTGCGAGCCTCCTTGGGTCCGTGGACGGTCGACGAGACGACGGTGAGGCCGTGCGAGCAGGTGGCGGTCCCGTCCGAGGACGAGGTCGAAGGGATCGAGAGGGAGAAGGCGCGGAGCTCGTGCGGGCGACGAAAGTCGGACCGGAGGCCTGGGCGTGGGGACGAGAGGGATGTCAGTCAGCGAGTAGAGTGGGATGCTTTTTGGTGCAGACAGACCTCCGTCGTTGAGGATCTCTTCCCTCGAGCTGGCCATGGTTGGTAGAGGTGGGTGGTGGTGTCGAGGCAAGGGAGGTGGGGGCTCAGTCGAAATCCTCTCGTCTGTCCTCCCCCCGGACACCCATCGCCTACCCAAACCCCATAACCAACGTCCCTACCCATGGCCGCCCGCAAGAAGTCCAAGAAGAAGGTCCAGCCCTTACCCGCCTCGGAACCCTTGCACCATCGCTTCCCCGAGGACGCCGACCCCTCGCCTTACCACGACGGTCGCGACCCCGACGCGGCAGACGACGACGACGACGGCGACGACGAGGATGACGAGCACCCGAGCTGGGTCGAGTACAAGGAGACCTTCTACGAGGGTCCGTCTCGTCTCGCGCTTCTCGCTGAGGTGCCAATCTGCCTGCTGCTGTGGTCGGGCTGCGGCAAGGGAGATGGATAGGCAGGCAGGCAAAGTACAGCATGAGCGAGGCTGATCGACCCTCCCGTCCCAAACCCGACCACGCGTCTGTCCAGTGGTCGTCCAGTACCCAATGGAGCAACATCGCAACGCTCAGCAGCTCCGGGCTCTCGACGAAAAGCAGTTGTCGGATGCGACTGCGCTTAAGCGCCTGTGCGAGGATTACGCTCGAGCGGGAGGACGCGACCGACAGCGGGCGTTCGAGCGGCTGAGGGTGCAGGCGAGGGCGTTTGGGGACGGGTGGAAGAGACGCGGGGAGGAGGCAGGCGGTCATGCGGACGGCCAGCAGCAGCAGCAACAGGCAGGCGATGGCTCGACAACGACAACGACGATGGACCAAGTGCCGTCGGGTGGCGGTAGGCCAACCCTCGGCGGTGGGCCGACTGCCTCGACCGACGCGTCGTCGGCTGCGGCTGCCTTCCTCTCGATGCCCTCCAACGCCCATGCCTCCTCCTCCTCCTCCTCGACCTCTTCTCTGCCCTTCCCCCCTCCCCCTCCCCTTCCACTCTCCTACCGACGTCACCCTTCCTACACCGCCCTCCTCGCACTCCGCCGCCAGACCCCGACGACCGCCTCGGAAAAGGTCTCGCTCGCGTCCGACGCGTACGACAAGACGGACCGGCACATCCGGACGTTGGACACCAACCTCGCAGCCCACACGCTCGCTGGGAGGGTCGTGCCTGAAGAGGACGAGAATGACAACGACGGCGGCCGCTTTGATGCTGAGGGCGCAGGAGGAGGAGGGGAAGGGGAGCTCGACGAGGAGGAAGGCTCCATCGTCGAAGTCGAGGCGAGGCCGCCTGCACCGGCCACCTCGAGCGCCCGGGCGCGCAAGGGCAAAGCAAAGGCCAAGGCGGGCAAGGGTAAGGCGGACGGGGAAAAGGGAGAGCTCGACGAGGTCGACCTCGACCATCTGCAGGGCGAGGCAAAGGTCCGGGCTGCATTGGGCAGAATGAAGACGGACCCGTGCGTCTCTCTCTCCCCCCCCCCTTCCTTCCATTTTCTATCCACGCCGTCCCTGCCCCTCGATCCCTCGTTTCTGGGCTCACTCTCTACCAACTTCTCTCCTTCACCACTCTCTTGCCGTCTCCCCCCCCCCCCCCCTTCCCCCCCCCACACCCCCCCTCCCCCCCCCCCGCCCGGACCACACCCCCCCACCCCTCCCACGCCACTACCACATCTGGA